>JAZHYW010022379.1:0-19279 GCA_037355805.1 Ixodes ricinus | reverse complement strand
CAGGGAAAATATGACAATATTCAATAATGGCAACACCTCCTGTCCGTTTCAGTTTTAAACACTAACCCTCAACTGCATGCTCGGAACCATATATACTTAAAAACTACTCAGTGCTAATATTGAGAAAAAGAAAACGCACACACACGCTGGTCGAGGTTGCTGTTAGACGAAACGGAATATTGTAAACATGGATGAATTCCGACTGGTTTGCCTCTTTTACATGAGTACCCACTAATGAGAGGTCTATCTCCATTGTTGCACCTTATGCTGGGATGGCATGCAGGAACTGCGCTACAACAATGAGGTGCGGAAACTCATGCTGGCGCAAGTTCAACCACTCCAGAGGATCAGATTATGTGTCCTCAATCTGCTTGTAGGCGAAGAAGCCGCTTGCAGGCTTCTGCTTTTTTGTGGCTTGTGCATTTTGGGTTTTCTTTGCTTAAAGTATGTTTTTCACTTTTTTCCTGCCAAACAAGAACCCGCTTTCCCAAAACGACTGATGCTTCTGCATTTTTTACTTTTGTCTAGGAACAGCATTTTCGGCGAGATAGGATGTTCTAAAGCGATCTTCGCCAAGAATCAATTCAATATTGGCGTAAAAAACAATTTTCTCCACAATTGGCACTTTTTATATTAGGAGAGAAGTTCGCTCCCACAATACATTCGATGATGCACCTTCATAATACCACTCACTTATTCACTCTTACACCAGGGGTGCACAACATATGGCCCGCGGGCCGCATGCGGCCCGCGGGAACTTTCTGCGTGGCCCGCGGCCCGCGGCCCAGCTGAGCGCAGAAACCGCTCACCGTGTCATTCAATGCACTGCGGCCGTTGACTTGGCAGAAAGCATTCGAACCCGTTGACCTACTTTTCTCAGAGTCCTCTTTTCCGGGGGAAACTCCGCGTCCTCAGTTCAAATATTCCCTCTCCACTAGACCCACAGAAAACAACAATACAAAAGCCTGTACAGCCATCCAGTGGGTTGTTATGACCCCTAACAGCGTCCCTCCCCTACCCTTGTTCCAGTTCTTCTTTATCCCGTTTCCTCCTCCCTCTCTCCACGGAGGCTACAGTCCTCTCCCCTCCTGTTGGGACATGATCAGTGACAGCTTGTTGCAGATAGAGAAAAGCTAGTCGCTGTCACGCTTGGAATATGATTGCCCTTCCAAAGAAGAGAAAAAATCGACCAGGAGGGCCGGTAATTCAACCAGGAGTGGACATGGAGGTACTTTTTTCATTGAGAACGCATCGAAGTGCTTATGTCTTGTGTGTCGAGAATATCTCGCGGCTCCTAAATAATACAACGTTCGACGCCACTACGAGACCAAACATGCCCGCGACTTCAGCGCTCTTTCGGAATCGGAGAGAAAAACAAAGTTCAAGGATTGAAACGGAATTTGCTTGTTGAGCAAAGCATATTTACGACAGCAAAGAACACATCTGAAGCAGCCACGCGGGCGTCTTTTCAGATATCTCGACAGATCGCTCGTTCAGGTCGTTCGTTTACTGATGGCGACTTCATCAAGGAATGTCTTATGATTGCTTCTGGGGAGATGTGCCCGGACAAGAAGTTGGTTTTCCAAAACCTGAGCCTATCAAGAATGACAGCACAAAGACGTGTGCATGACACTGCCGACGACCTATCAAAACAGCTGGAGAGCAGTTGCAGTCATTCTGTCTACTACTCTCTTGCTTTGGATGAGAGCACAGACATCAAAGACACAGCACAGTTGCTTGTTTTCATCCGTGGTGTGAACGAAAACTTCGAAGTGACTCAGGAGCTGGCAGGGCTTTGCTCAATGCACGGACGGACTACGGGAGAAGAGATCAGCAAGGAGGCCAAAGACGTCATCGAGAAGCTCAAGCTATCATGGGAAAAACTCGCAGGTGTCTGCACCGATGGAGCCCCAGCCATGATGGGAAAGAGAAACGAAGCCGTTGCCTTACTTCAAGCGTTCAGTGGTGTAGAACTGAAGCAATATCACTGTGTGCTTCACCAGGAAGCACTCTGTGCCAAAGTGATGAAGTTTGACCATGTGATGAAGGTCGTGCCTTCGGTTGTCAACTTTATACGTGCTCGGGGATTGAAGCACAGAAAATTTCAAGAGTACCTGAAAGAAATGGAGAATGAGCACATGGACATCCCGTATCACACTGAAGTTCGCTGGCTAAGCCGTGGGAATGTTCTGAGTCGCTTCGTCGCGCTGCAGGCCGACATCATCGCTTTCTTGCAAGAGGAAGGGAAACACATACCAGAGCTGGAGGAAGAACAATGGTCGTGGGATCTGGCATTCCTCACCGATATTTCAAGCCATCTGAACACGCTTAATATAGCTCTCCAAGGAAAAGACCATCTCATTTCGGACATGGTGAGCGCAATCTTCGCGTTCCAAGAAAGCTTCGCCTTTTCGAATTACAGCTTGGGGGTGAAGGCATAGTTCACTTTCCAACCTGCCAGAAGCTCTTTCCCACCGGCGAAAATCGGAAGACGGTAGCTGCGACGTACGCTCCACAGGTTGAGTACCTGCTCTCCGAGTTTTAGCAAGGATTCAAGGCATTCGAAAGTGAGAAGATTAACTACGATTTGTTCCGCGATCCGTTTTCTGTCGCACCGGAAGACACAGGTCCGACGCTGCAGCTAGAACTCATCGACCTCATGTGCTCGCCAGAACTGAAGAGTATGCATCGTGAATCTCAGCTGCTTGACTTCTACAGAAGCCCTGACAGGAGCAAGTACGGAAACCTTGTGGACCACGCATTGAAGCTTGCATCACTTTTTGGGAGCACGTATGTCTGTGAGCAGACGTTCTCACTGATGACCCTCAACAAGAACCGTCTTCGATCTTCTATGACGGACATGACACTGCGAGATGTGCTGAAGACGGCCACCAGTGCGATGTTGCCGGATATTGAAAACCTGTTTGCAGCAAAAAGGTGTAACGTGTCACACTAGGTCCGGCCCGCGCAGTTTCCAATAAACAATTTTTGGCCCGCGTCATTTTTGAGTTGCGCACCCCTGCTCTACACTGTGCAGTCGCGCACGTTTATAGCCTTCCTCGGCAAAAGTGTAGATTTGGACCCGCAGATATCCGCATCCAATCCACATCTGCAGCCCCTGGCATCCGCATCCAGTCCGCAGTCCGCCAAAGCTGATTAATTTTGATCCGCATCCGCCAGTTTACTGTGGATATCCGCGGATGATCCGCGAATATAAAGGGCACTAGTTATAAGTAGTTAATGCTTTGACATTGACCCTAAATGCTTGTTGCAGGAAACTCTCCTTCAGCAAACTTTGTACCAAAAATGTTTGTCACAGCCATCAACCCTTGTCTGTGTGTTCAATGTTATTACGTTGAACATACACTTGCCTTATTCTCTTCACAATCATATGACTGTGTGACACTATCAGGGCTATATGCCATCAAATCTGCTTTTGCTGGGCAAAGATCTTGACTATAAGTGTTGGCTGTTTTTTTAGCAGTGTAACTTATGGTAAGGATATAGTCGGGATGCGGTGATGAAATGTGAAAGTTATGGTTAATTTATTTTAGTTTACGCAATTTTCTTGGGGCATGACATTAATTTTGGCTAGCGATTTGCTTGCATTTTATTCTGCTAGCTGCATAAACAGAGAAGTCAATTTGCATTTTTCGGATACATGGAATTTCTTTGCTTGATAACGAGTCCTGCTGTGCTCAAGACACTACAGTGGCTGGCACAGACAGAATTTGTTGGCTATCAGAGCAAGGTCAGAATGCATTGTGATTTGAGGCCAGTGACAGAATCCCCAAGATGGTTCCACTTCTGACCGGTTAATTGACTGAAAAATCTAGTCAGTGATTTTTTAAGGTGCTAATCAGTCAATTGTTAGGTTAGTCTTAATTTCACAGTCCTAATTATACGCCATGCTTTGTTTACTAAGACGTTTCTTCCTTCTTTGAAGGTGTGCCCGACGTCCTACCGGAGTACTTCTCTTCTGAGAGTCAAAAGAGCTCAGCTCTCGATATGGATCCTGACAACTTCCCAGACGCAGGAGTTTGAAATGGAAGGCAATGAATAAAGCTAGCTCAAGTGCCATTGAACATTGCCTCTTGTCAATATACAAAATCATGCTCCCCCTCCCCCCCCCCCCCAACAAAAAAAAAGTAAATTGTTTTTACTGCAAAGACAAACGATGCATTGTTGAACGCTCATCCTATGCCCAAACGTAGCTATAGCGGCGGTACGAACCAGATGCCAAAGGTTCAGAACTAACCGTTATCTTATTCAAAAGATTTAAGTGATGTTATAAAAATTTAAATGGAAAAATAGCAGCCGACACAGCTCTCGAATGCATGAAGCTGAATGGCACCAGTTATCAAAAACTGGCGAAAATGGGCCCCATTTTCCAATTGAAGTTTCCAGAAAATCACTTATAACTTCTGAATGAGATAACCGTTAGTTCTGAAATTTTGACATCTGATTCGGACCACTATCGCTATATTTTGGGCGGAGAATGAGCGTTCAGCGATCCAATGTATTTTGCAGTGTAGAAAAAAATTTAAAAATTGCGGAGAACAGCGGCTCTTGAACTAAGGTTCACCATACAACAGCCAGTGGATGTGATTCAACAGTTTACAGATTTACGTGTGCATGTTGAAGGATGACTTTGTTGGGAATATGGGAAAGAAAATGCTAAACCCATCGAGTAAGAAAAGTTGTCACGCAAAATCTCTTAAAACTGGAGTTGTCGTGGATGAATCACTCTGTAAAAAATCAATGGAAGAGACTGGAGAGTGCTGGGTACGAAGATTTCATAAAAATACAACTAGGACTTCATTTCACAGATGAACGTAAAGGGGATAAAGAACAGGAAAAATGTAGCAGTGATTCCGTTTTTCCATCAAATCTCACAATTTAAAGGCCTGCGCCAAAAAGTTTCAAAGTAATGTTGTCTTTAGGTTAGATTATAAACTAAATCGTCTGACTATTTCACTCTGGTCGAAAAGTCTGTCAGAAGGCACATCGGGAACGTTTCAGTTCCGAGCCAAAAAATGGTCGTCCATGAGGTTGGTTTTAAGTACGTAGGACAGACGTCACGATGTGTAAACAATAGGTTACTAGAACACAAAAGAAATGCAAAAATAAAGGTGTCAACGGTGGAAACAGCTAAACATATTGGGGGCAGGTTGCTTAGAGACAGAAGTTTTACAGGAAAAGCCTAACGATATAAAGAGAATATTAAGAAAGACAGTAGAATCGAAACAAATTGAAATTGTATTTCCCATAGGTCTCGGTGCAACTTGACGGTAAGTAAAAAAAAGTTCCTTGGAATATAACCTTGTCCATTCTGTTGTAATTTATTTTAACGTGCATTGTGAACAAAAGGTGCTACCGGATGAAAATTTTGTGGGTGAGTCTGATCACGAAGCTACCTTTAATCCTCTATGACTGTACCAAAAATACGCGTATATGTGTGCGAACAAAACAAAAAACCGTACCCTGCAAAAAAAAAAAAAAAATGGTCGCTGTAGCGAATTATTTGTTTCGCGAGCAGCTAACGTGCGACCCGTTCTTTAAAAAGCGGCGATCGATTGGCGGTCTTGAGCTTTCGGCTGCCTCGGCTACAGAGCCTCTGCGGGCGGGCCGCCGTCGTGGTTGCGCGGCTACCGGATTGACTCAGTGCTGAGACGGGCCGATTGACGTTACCATGGGGACACTCGAAGCCCTCACGGCGCCTTAAACCCAACACCTCTATCAACGAGACCCGGTCCCCCTCCTTCTTTGCCCACCCCGGCAATATTATACCGGCTTCTTCCGCAAAACCCAGCGTGGGGGCGGGCAACTTTCCACATTATTGGGACCTTCTGCGAGAGAAACTGGGAATATGGTGTTGGTCGCCTTTCTTTTCTTGGTGTTAATCGTCATAGTATTTTTTTACTCCCTTTTATTACGGGACCGGAAAGACGCAATACGCGCTGGGCACGTATTGTATAACACTTTTGGCTGCGCGAAATGCACCAGAGTATGTCTCCGGGATGATTGGATACGCCGGGGTTCCAGGCCAAAAGTTTCTCGCAAGCACGCGTTAGTTACGAGCGTGAAAGTGCTGTGACTAACTGCTAACATATCACGCAAAAAACGGTCTACATGTAGACATGTTCGAAGTTTTCGCTCGTCGTCCGTCCGCGTTAAGCATTTGTGCTGCTCAGTGTGGAAGGAAGCAGCGCGTTGCTCGACGGGAAACCTGCGGGCGATATAAACTTGGCGGGTAAATATGTGATTGCGGCGGAAGCTTACGCCACAAAAATACGAGAGCCTTCAAACGAACAGGAGACTGTGCGGAGAGCAAGTCGTCTGCTTCTTGCGCAGGAGTTGAGGTCACGACAGAACGGCGTCGAGCACTGATTGGCTTTGATTGATAGGATAGTAGGTAGACCTCAATGCCAGATGCCTTGGAGTCTACCCACTATTTTCTTCAATCAGCCAATAAGAGCTCGGCGTCGTTCTGACAACATCGCAACTCCTGAGCAAAAAGCAGACGAACTCGCGCTGCGCATATATTACGACCAGATACACTAGCTGCTAGGGCATTTCCGTCGCCGCTCTTTCTTTTTCGGCGTGATGCCGGCAGTTCTTTGAGCAGGCATTGAGCAGGCGGCTGTATACAGTCACGCCCCTATGGCGGTTCTCTTCTGTTCTGGGGACAGCAAACAAACTATCACTCGTTGGTTTCTGCCGCAGCGCTTGGCTGACGCTACCGAACATTGCACCAGCGTTCGAAAGAGACGCGTGTTCAATCGATGAATTAAACGCCAGTCCCTGTCGAACGATGTCGCTCAGCACTGGGGCAGCTCAATCTGCGGCCCGCGCTAAATCCAAAAGGGTGACGTAAAACCTCCAGTGCGGAAGCCTCGTGCACAATGATTGACGTAGTCGCCAATTGATATTCCACTGTAGCTCCGCCCGCTGCTGCGCTCAGAGCGCAGGATTATAGAAAAGCAGGTGTCAACGACGGTGTCAGATGACTGGTCTCTAACCTGACTGGGAGATGCCGACGATCACGTCACGACGCTGGCAGATAACAGATGTCAGAGAGGCTCGCCGCATACCTGACAATGAATGCAATAGTCAAATGGAGACGAAAGAAACAAAATATAAAAATCGCTCTTAACGCCGCTTTTTTTTTTTGCGAGTTGTTGGCTTTGCGGTTGTTTTGCCTTCTTTCAAATCAATAAATATAAACACAGCCTCTGGATTCGTCGCACTATTATGGTCGTCACGATCGAGCGATCTGCTCACTATAGGAGCGGCGCTCATAGTAGTGCTGGAGCTGCTAGAGTTCCTGTAGGAGGCAACTCTACTAGCGAGGATGCTCAGGAGTTGCGCAGTTCATCACCCGTAGCGCCGTCTTTCCTGAACGGCATTTGGAGCCTGCTCCTCACGTGACTGAATTCGGCGAATAGCTGCGCCGCGCGTTCGAGGCGCGTGGCGCGCTCTAAAGCAGGGGAACGGACGCCGGGGCGAGCGCAAAGTCTACTTTCCTGCACGGCATTTGAGTCTGCTACTCACGTGATCGGATCTCGGCGAATAGCGGAGCGGTGGCACGTGGAAAACAGACGGGCAAGTCTGGCTTCCGAAGGGAGCCTATACAGGAACTCTAGGAGCTGCGAGCTGCAGTAGTGCAGTTCCAGGCTTCCTTTCTTTTCAACACTTCTCTCTCTCTCTGCAGTAGTGCAGGTAGTTGAATGAACATGTGACCAGGGCCACGCGGCGCCCGCTTCAGCGAAGTGGCAAAAGAAAGGAGAGGCCCGGTTTTATGCGAGCATGTTCCGGCTGCAGGTTTCGATCTCTGTTCTCTCGTTTAATGTGCCCATGCCAACGTGACAAAGTTCAGAAAGCTGGCACGCTAAACAAAAAACATAAAAATGCTGCTGCTTTTGGTTGCTTATCCCTGACAAACTGCTTATTCTGGGACCTATATAATTATGCTGAACCACGTCGCGTGATCAAGTGACACTGATAATGTCATTTCCATGCCTTTTCTATCTTTTCGTGCATATTGCATTTTTTCCCCGTAGGAATGCGAACACGCGGATGATAAGGATATCATCCGCGTTTTCGCATCCGCAGCCTTGTACCTGCTGCACGAGTGGAAAATTTAGCGCATCCCCACGCTTCACATGCGCTCTAAGCCTTCCCAAAAGTGACTGCTTTAGATGTTTTCGATTACGTCCAGCAAGTTTATAATTGGAACCATATGTTTATTTTAACAAGGCTAAAAATATACTTACTAAATTTTAGTTTACTATTTACCTAATTAGTGCCTTTTGTGCTATCGCCGTCGTGCGCCATGGCTGACAGTTTGTTCCCGAAAAGAGTGTATTTTTCTCTCAACCACTCTATTGGTAGAAATTTTTAAAAGTGTTCGCTGAAACACACGCCATAGTGGTCATAAGTTCCAGAATAATTATCGCTGACTGCACCAGCTTGTATTTGGAGCATCGTGACTGCCTGAAAAAACGCGCAAGCGAATTTGCCTTCGTCAGGGATTGCGTCGACCGTATCAGCGCCTGTCAGCTTCCGAGGGCCTTCCCCGGAGAGACGCGCTTGTCAGTACTCGTTTGACCAACCGCACTGGGGGCTGTCTCTCTCGCTCATTAATATACCGCAGAAGACGTAATATGTTTGTCGCTCGCAGAAGTTTCAGTCGCGGCAATTCAATTAGGAAGTTGGGGAACAGTTTTGTCGCACGGAAGGACCGGACGCAGACTCCATATGCCTTGATTAGCGGCATACAGGCAGGAGCGCTAATGAAATTAACCGGATGGCACTTCCGTGGTACCAATATACTTTTTTTTGGCCGTCGTGAAATTAGGAACGTCAGGGCGTATCTTTTTTGTCACGTCATGTCTAGGCCAACCGCGCTTAATTCGACGTGTATTTCGATCGCGTATGAATAGACCGATCTCATCATTCAGTTTGATTACGCCACCTCTGCCGCCATGCATCGAGGGGTCTTTAGTCTTCCTGCACGTGCGACAACCTCGCTGGAGCTTTTCGCAAATAGAGCACGAAACGGCAAGAACTGTCTCGTGCACTGCCGCCTGCCTCGCGTGGACTAAAGTTGTGGTAGCGTCACGCATGCACCGAAAGCTTGATGATGATGGGGCTGAGGTCACTGCTGACGGACTTCTGAGAGTGGTCGGTCCAATAGACCGATCTCACTGAGCGCTCCACGCATGCGTGACGCCGCCATAACTGTAGTTTCTAGAAGGCAGGCGTCAGTGCACGAGACAGCTCGTGCCGCCTCGTGCTCTGTCTCAGCGAGGTTGTCGCGCGTGCAGAAAGACTACAGATCCCACGATGCAGGGCGGCAGCGGTGGCGTAATGAAGCTGGCTGTGAGATCGGTCTATTGAAACCGGAGGCATTATAGAGGGGCCATGGCCCATGAAATGATTTTTCAACATCCTCCTCCCTAGCTTTAATTCTCAACTCAAAAGCGGAATGAGAAATCACGTGGTCGTGATTTGCTTGGGTACTGGAGGCGATGACTCCAAGCTTCCACCGTGCTTGTTAAGGACACCATGGAACTTGCCATTCTCAAGTGATGATAAGTGCCGTCAAGGCACTCATTGGCAACGAACGGGAATTCACATATTCGTCGGCGGATTGATTGTTGACGAGCGCATACATCCGAGTGATGCAGTGCTCGTGTCCAGTGCGTGAGCTGGGGGATAGCTGACGTGCTGGGGCACCGCGGATGCATCACAGTGAAAATGCGAAGAGCTTTCGGAGGAAATGAGGTACGAAATAGTCGACTCGATTTTCAAATATTCGCATCGAAAAGCAGGCTTTAGGCCTGGTACGCTCGTCCAGTAGTTTTATTTTGACGCACTGAACGAAATGCGATTAGTAAAGTCCCAATTTATCCCAGCCGAAAATTCATTTCGTGGTCCATTTAAAGGGATTGTCCGGTGAAAACCGGAAGTTCCTAAGATCTTGTGATGGTTACCTGGCGGGAGCCTAATGATTAACATAGGCCATTGCTGTTCTAGTAAACGACATCCGAATTTAGTGTAATCAATGACGGATAATTATACGAAACTCCATGCCGAAGTTTCGCAAGTATCAATGGCTGCGCTCCCATGCCTGATGTGACGTCACACCAAGCTTGCAATTGTCAGATCCTATTCCTTATTCATTCGTGGGAACACAGTGCTTCCGACGCACCGCAGCGTTCCATTTTACTCGCCACTGTAAACCTCGCGGAGAAGTGTGGAGCGTGCCAACCGCACAACGAGAGATTCCCTTTTCACTCACAAAATCTTTCTAGCGCAGCAACGAGGGTCAACCACGTCGTAGCGCTCCACGCGGAGGACAAAATTCGAATGGGCGCATCAGTTCGGCGCGATCTAGGAGTGCATACATGTCTGTCTGTCATCAGGGTGAAGACATCCATTGTTGCCCTTAAGGTGCCAGCGCTTGACGCTCTCGCGCACTCGGTGCGTGACTTGGGCGGTAAAATGGCGTCTATGCATTAGCCAAAGCTACGCGCTCGAGCTGAGTGACACCGGATTGCGCGCACTTCAAAATGCATAAAAAAACGATTGGGCGGAAAAATGGCTGAGATGTCACCACTCAAGCAAAAGCGCGGGTGTGTATGAAGACACTCTAGCGCGATCTTTGCGTTATGTTGCGTCAGAGCCTTCACTGCTTTGAAGGTGGAAGACGAAAAAGCCCTCTATGCACTCTTGGTTTAAAATACAATTACTCGTCCAGGGAAGCACACAAAATTCAGATTTGTCGTGGGAGGTGCTCCTACAGCCATCGACAATGAGGTCTAAATGTTTTCGCGAATACGAAATTTGACCGGACGATCCCTTTAGGAACACGCGCCTAGTTATGGCGTAGTTCCACCGAGCGGACGAACAACAAAGCACTGATTGAGCTTTATCTGTCCGTCACAAAACCTGTTCGTGAAGGGTTTCGATCACCAGAAAGATGTTGTTGCTTCTGGAAGCGGTGTTGGTCGATTGTTCACATATAGTATAAGGATGATGGTCGGACAGTTTCGCGCTGTTCCCATTTATACCTAAACTCTAAAAAAAAACAAAAAATCGTCCTTTCGCCATATTAGCGTGGCGAAGGTAGTGATAACTGTTGGGACCGAGGAGTTCTCCAAGCTTGGATCAGGTAGAGCCAGGCTGTGATGACAGGAACCGAAGGGGGTTCCGGGCAGGAGAATCAGGAGTCGGGAGGGTGTCTCCACGATAAACTCTGTTTAATACATCTCTACAGTAGTGTTTACATCGTCCGAGAGCACAATGTCGCGGAAGCTTGCAGTTCCTTTTAAAGGGATCATTTTGTCCCACCTCCCTAGTGGAGAGTTCTTGCAGTAAGGTCTGCTGCCGATGGTAGCGAAGCGTCAGGTCCAAGAGTTCGAGTCTTGCCCCCTTCCTTTCTGGACAGGAAAATGGGCGTCTTCGAAATGCTGATCCCCTAAACCAGGGGTCTCCAAACTTTTTGGCTAAGGGGCCGCACGGAGGATCAAGCTGTCGCTGCCTCGAGGCCTGGAAAATAATAAAGCAGAAATAAATTAGAAATAAAATTAATGAATAATCCTATATTAGCATCTAAATACAAAATTCAAAGTTAGAGTAAAAAAAGACAAGGAATCTAAGGCGGATGAAAACATATACTTTATTTTTATATTCAATATTTGGCTAATTATGTCATCACAGAATAGTTGGGGCCTAGAAAGCTCACAGGGCATAAACCAAAGCCCATAGGAACTTTGGCATGTTCATGCAGGGCAGAAGGCTAATGAGTATGATCAAATTGACGCTGACAATATTCAATAGATACCACGCAGGGCACTAAGTGCAATATTCTATTATTCTATTCTTCAAATAGAAGCCATTCAAAACCGTTCCGCGCGTTTCATTTTCTCAAATTACTTTCGAACCGCCACTGTCACTTCTATGAAATCTATTCTTAACTTACCCGATCTTTCATTGCGTCGTAAACTATATCGTCTTTGTCTCTTTCATTAGGTTTATCATTTCAATTCTCTACTCAGTGACTCTCTCTTTTTGCCACCATCGCACATTTCTTCCCGCAGCGACCATCAGTTCAAGGCTGGCGTCCCAAGGAGCCGCACCAATTTGCACTTCCACTCATTCATTCCAAAAACCTGCTCAGACTGGAACCACCTCCCCGCCTCCATCGCTTCAATCACTGACACCGACCGTTTCAAAAGTGCCATTTGCAACCATTTTTTGTAATCCCCCTGCTGTGTTTATGTTCATGTTGTATTTTTTTTTGCTTCACCACTTCTCTTTGTAATGCTTCGGCCTTGAGAGTAAATAAATGAAATGAAATATATGAGGAACGTAAAATAAAAACAAAAAACGTGCGTAGTTACATAGCTATAAAACAGAGCCAAGAATAGTGATTCCCGTGATGACAATGTCTAATGAATAATATGACGGGAAGACACGCCTTATCGATCAACAGTTGCTCTCGTCTTTTTTATTGTATTTTTGTTTAGGCGGTTGGTGCGCGTTCGGACGCCGTTTCTTTACGTGCGCTTGTTTTTGCGCCGGTAGCAGCGGGCCTGCTGAAAGCAAGCCGCGGGCCGGGCTTCATTGGAAGTACCGCGGCTGGACACGTGCCGGTCAAAAGACCTCCGCGGGCCGGATCTGGCCCGCTGGACGGGGTTCGGAGACCCCTGCTTTAAACGGTCCCCGCTGAAAGAGGCAAATTCTGAGGACTCGGAAGAGGGTCCACCATCCAGTGCGCCGCGCCGCCAACGCGGCGCCGGGCAATGTTGCCAGTCATTGTGGTCCAGACAATATTAGCCCCAAAATTCTTAGCAACACCAAAGGATTATGTGGTATTTTTCTCAAATTAATATTTCCTCAGTCATTACAGCAGGGTTGCCTACCACTGGACTAGAAGCTGTAGAGGACATTCCGGTCTTTAAAAGCGGTGATCGTGCACTGGCCTCAAACTACCGTCCCATATCATTAACCTGCATCGCGTCCAACCGTTTTGAGCACATATAATTTTCTCACAATACAACAAGTTTAGACACCAATCAATTTTTTTTATTCATCAACAAGCATTTTGTAGGGGTTTTTCATGCGAGACTCAGAATACACCCAACTTTCTACCTTATCGCAGAATACACGCATGGCCAGGATTCGGTAAAACAGCGGCCTAGTTCCAGGCTTTGACACCACGTGGCGTATCAACCTCGAGACATGCAGGCGACGAGCGCGATGAAGATGAAGGTCGCAGATCTTAAACAGGAGCTTAAAGCAAGAGGACTTTCAACGGTTGGTTCTAAAAGCGAGCTGTTAGAGCGATTACAAGCAGCCACGGAAGTCTCCAACGATCTGCTAACAGCTGTGCAGTGGGAGGAGACATCACGGGAGAGCGACGGCGAGCTGAGCGCAGATGCGGTGCTGCCGGTGGAGCTTCTACCTACTTCAACCGAAGGCAAAGCTGGTGCTAGCATGCTCAATGACTGTGAGGGAGCGTTTTTAACACCCCTAGAGGCAATGTCTACCTCTCCTGGGATTCAGGACGGACCGCTTCCATCTACATCAGAACGGGCGATGGTCAAGATGACGCAGCGTCGACTGAATGACGAGATCTCCAAGCAGGCTTCACAACTGAATGGGCGGAAAGGTGCGACGAAAGAGGATCCCCTCATTGGCTGTGGCAGGTGCGGACGGTGGGCCTACATTTCAGAGACTGACTTTGAAACTCATGAAGAGGCTGAAGATGCTCATTTCGTGTGCAGAATATGCAAGGCCATAGATGAGATAGACAAGTCACACAGGACAAGGATGGATGAGCTGGCAGACAGTGTGAACGTGATTATCCAGAGGTTAGAGGATGCAACTCCTCAAGGTGAACCAAATGAAACAACCACAATCCGAAAACTTCAAGGCCGAGTGGCAGAACTAGAACATCGCGTGGAAGAGCTTAAGACAACACTGGACAGCCTTCTTGATGGGGTCAGTTTGACTACAACTGTAGTAAATTGTGAAAAGAACAGTGGACATGACGCCGGAGACAATAGAAGAAAGGAGGATCAGGAGGGCCTTGACGTTTCGACACAGTACAAGGACCTGCTGTTGCTCAGGAAGGATGGAAAACAGCAGGACATAGTGAACAGGACACGTTCAGAAACAGTGGATGACTGCAGTCAGACTGCCTGCAAGCTAAGTGCAGAAAACGTCCCAACTTTGGAACAAGGAGAATCAGAGGAAGTGCAGGACAACTCATGCTCGCGCAGTAAAAGCAGCCCGGTGACACAGGGAACGTCAAATGCTGGAAAAGTGAAGGACAGACCTCCTCGCGGAGTTAAAAGAGAAGTCCTGCTTGTGGGGGACAGCAATGTGGAGAGAATTGCCAAAGCTTTTAGCGAAAAGATGGACGATAAGCGAAGCGTTGAGGTGTTGCTCAACAGAAAGGCGACAACTGAGGATGCCCACAACATGATTGCCGGGTACGAACGCCAGGCGCGGGTAGTCTCCCGCATGTATATTTTGCATGTAGGCCTGAATGACGTGCTGCGAGGAGACCAACCTGACCATGTTGTGGAAATCATCAGCAGGAAGTGGAGCAGGCGTAAAGCAGCCCTGGCTATCTGCTCTGTCCCAGAGGTCACCAGCAAAGGCAAGGTAGTGCAAGCGAGCGTGATGTTGCTAAACGCCAAGCTAAAAGTATTATGCAAAAAGATTCATGCCAAGTTCGTGGATCTCAGCAGGGACGTAGCTGCTAACGACGGCTTTCGGAAAGACGGACTGCTCTATGGCCATAGGGCTATTAGTCTGGTAAGCCATCGCATAGCGGAGGTGGCGAGCCATTTTTTAGACAGACGAAGGGGAAGCTGGTACGCCGATACGGGAGAACAACGAGGAAAAGAGCAGGAAACCAGCGAGGCGCAGAGAGGCAGGATGAGTACGCAAGATCAGTCGAAGACAATGCCTCACCATCAAAGATGGTTACATCAAGGAGTCACACCGATGTCGTGGACACCTTCGGTTCCATTACACGAACAAAGGGTGCCGGATGGCACTCTCTTCCTCCCTACAACGGGCGCATTGCCAGCGCTTCAACGACCAAGACACCAGATGCAGGACATCGGCTCAGCAGACTGTTCCCGGGCACATGGGTACGCAGCGCCGCTCCGAGCTCACCTTCTTGGCAGAGAGGGCTTCCGCCTCCGGAAGGATTCTCGCACCCCAGACTGATGGACCAACTGGTGTCAGTGTGTTCGCCGAGGATACCGCGACAAGAAGCTGGTGGATTCCCGGGGATTATTACGCCGATGATACCACAAGCGCCCCCAACGCAACATACGAGGCAAGTCTGTGGACCGACGCTAACCCCAACTGCCCTGCAGGCAATGGTGACAGAGATAGTGCGTCAACAGCTGAGGGACAGGGAACAGTGGTAGGGGCATTGGTCCACCCCTATCCCAAGTGGTTGAAGACGGAGAAAGGGCGGACCGGGGTTATAGAGTGAGGCGCAGACGACGGCGACGCAAGCGTGAAGAACAGACACCTGTTAGGGTGGGGTTCTTAAACCTCCAAGGAGCAAGGAGGGAACAAAAATGGGAGGAATTGTATAGCGCACTTGAGACTGAGGACATTACCATTTTTGGCGTGACTGAAACACACCTCCGGGACCTTGAAGAACCGCCGGTGCACCAGGATTGGTGTTGGGAGGGGTGCAATCGTGAAGAGGGACAGCGACGTGGAGGAGGTGTAGGAGCATTGTGGCGCCGCGCGGCCCCTTGGCACAGGGATCCCAGAAAGTGTCAAGACCACATCTGGCTGACAGGCGAGCTGGTACATATGCCAGTAGCGCTATGTGTGGTATATCTCTCTGTAGGAAGTGCACGAGACAAAGAGAACGAAAGTCTCATGGACTGTGTTGCGAAGGATGTGCGGGAGGTTGGACAAGACAAGGACGTGCTCATCATGGGTGATTTTAACGGACATATCCATGAGCTTGATGGGTGGGAAGATGGCAACGGACGACGGGTACAAAAGCTAGCGGAGGAGTTGCAGTTGGAAGTGGTGAACCTCCGGGGAATGTGCGAAGGACAATATACCTGGTGTGCTAGGGGCAGTAGAACTTGTATAGATTATTGCCTGGTGTCACAGGGCATTGGTCGTTTTCTTGTGCAGGTGCATATAGACGAGGATGGTGAGCACAGCGTTAGTAGCGACCACAATCGTCTGAAGCTGGTATTCAGCAGGGCAACATGGGAGAAGGCGAGGGAGGTATCACCAAGCTCCATGCGGCCCTACCTTACCGAGGATGCTGCAGCAAAGGTGGCGGAACTTTTTGAGAAGAGCAACGAAAGAAGTAATGCTGGAGGCTACATAGGATACGTCAATGTGCTTAAGCGTCTTATCAAGCAACATTCGAGAATGCGCCCCAACGGACGCAGAAGAAGGAAACGTTGGTGGGACACTGAAGTAAAGACAGCCATTCAAGCTAGGCAGGCCGCAAACAGAGAACATCGCCAGTCCCTTCGGATGGGGAATGAGCCCATGATCGTACAAAACTGGAAGCTCTATCAAACGCGGAAGCAATACGCCAAACAGATCATCCAAGAAAAAATAAGGACGGCGGACCTACGTACTGTTCTTGACATTCGCTCCAGTGGAAAAGATGCTTCGAGGAAGTTTTGGAGCTACATGGGTACACTGGACGGTCGAGAGCAATCGACTCCCGTCCTCGATGAGTGCACAGGACAAGAAGTAGAAGACCTGGGCGCACACCTCACGACGTACCTGAAAGAGATGTTTTCTCCCGAGTGCACGACCACTACCAGAAAAGCCGAATGGACAGCCGAGTCCCCTTCCGATGTCAGCAGGTGGGAAATCGGTGAAGTGAGTGTAGTGCGTGCACTAATCCACCTTAAGAAGAACACCTCCCAAGGCCTAGATGGTGTCCCGGCAACGGTGCTCAAAGCGTTGGAAAAGGACTCCAGACAACAGCTCGCGTCTATCCTGAACGACATCCTTTGTGGAACAGAATCTATACCAGATGACTGGAGGCTCGGCAAGGTGGTCTTGATCCCGAAAAAGGGAACGATCGCCAACATCTACGCAGCTACAGGCCTCTGACGGTTACGAGCACGATATACAGAGTATTCGCATACATGCTCAAGGAGAGGATGGTTGCATGGGCAGAAGAGGCTGGGCACCTTACTGAGCTGCAGGGAGGCTTTCGTCGAGGGCGTAGACTTGAGGACAATCTGTTCACAATAACTCAGTGCATCGAGGTAGCCAGAAAGGAGCAAAGACAATTACTGTGCTGCTTTCTGGATATTGCCAAAGCATATGACAGTGTCCCTCATTCACTGCTCATTCAGTGTCTGGAACAACTTGACCTGCCACAACAGTGTGTTTCTCTCGTCCAATCTCTTTATGAGGGCAATAAGGTGAGGGCAGAAATGAAAGGGGTAGAATCCGAAGACGTGATAGTGACTAGGGGACTTCGACAGGGGTGTCCACTCTCCCCGCTCCTTTACATGCTTTACGTGGCTGGGATGGAGGAGAGGCTGATTCAGTCAAGAGTGGGCTTCTCTTTAACCCACCTAGAGGATGGCGAGGAGGTGAACTGGGTGCTTCCAGGGCTCACCTTCGCCGACGACATCGTTTTAATGGCTGAGACAGCGGAAGATATGCAGCGGCTATTGGATATATGCACTGCGGAGGCTGCACTGCGACAGCTAGGCTTCAACGCAAAAAAATCTGCGCTTGTGCAGTTCTCAGGGGCCGAAGACACGCTTTGCTGTACACTTAAGTTGGGCGACGAGGTGGTGCCACATCAGGACTCGTACAAATATCTGGGTATCATTCTAGCCAATACGCCGGAATACCTTCGAGAGCATCACGCTCATCTTCGCCTGTCAGCAGGGCGAGGGGCCAACGTCCTCCGAAAAAGAAGTCTCTGGAGCTGCAATAGGTTCCTAGTTACACGGGAAGTGTGGAAGGCAGTAATGGTTCCGGGCTTGACTTTCGCTAATGCTGTGGTGTGCGTCCCTGGTGAATTACGAGAAGTTCTGGAGCGACGACAACGAGCAGTGGGACGACAGGCTCTAGGCTGCCACGGAAATGTGGCTAACGAAGCTGTCCAGGGAGACCTAGGATGGTCCAGCTTCGAAGCCAGGGAAGCCACCAGCAAGATAAGCTATGATGCACGACTCCGCCACATGGATCGAAACCGATGGGCCAAAAAACTTTTTGTACACACTAACATGACTGGGACACGAACAAGGTGGCAGAAACGCCTCTATCAACTCCAAAAGAAGTATGGCTTCTTTGCCCAACCCTTAGAGGTAGTGGCGGGTGAGAGGTTGGAGGCCAAAGTGAGAAGCAGAGTACGTGAGAGGGAGGTTTTCCAGTGGTTTGAAGCCGCTCAAGCGAAGCCAACGCTGCTGGTGTACAGCAAAAGCAAGCAACTGATCGCGGCTGAAACCCTGCTCTATGACAATAGCTTGGGCAGCCGCCTTCTGTTCGAGGCTCGAGCGGGCGCTCTACGAACTTTGGTCTACCGGGAGCGGTTTGACCCCAAGGTGGTTTCCACGATGTGCCGCGCCTGCAGAGAAAAACCTGAGACAGTTGAACACCTAGTGCTCTACTGTGAGTGCCTGCGGCCAACCCCACTAGTAGATCGCCGGCTTCACTCGGAGGCGATGCTAGCATGTGCACTGGGTTTTAAAACGACGGTGGACTCAGACAACCTCCGTACGGGTGGAGCAGACGACCCTCCACAAGACAGGCTTGACATTTCTCCCATGCAGTGCGTGCAAAGGACGAAAGCGCGTCTGGAACACTGGTGGAAGAAACTTTAGAACAGAAGCTTATAGTTTTTTTTTTGGCTAGGGCACGAAGACTCTTCGAGCTCGCCCGGTATAAAGGGAAAAGCCGCATCATCATCATCATCATCATCATCATCATGCATGAAAGCGCGGGCAACGGGCTGATTGTTTTCTAGCCTCCTCTCCTATGCATCTTTCCGACCTCGCCGCATTCTGCGTCAGACAGATGAGCGGGGAGTTGGAGAGGGAGGAAGCATTCGCTGCTCGCGTACAGCTATTGGCTGTCTGCGAATTCGCTTGTTGACACCAAGCTATGTTTATTACGCTGAAAGTGTGGATATTCTACTTTATTAACCCCCCCCCCCGCCCACCTCCCCTAAAAGGAAGAAGAAACCTAGGTTTATTTTAGTTACGTACTTCGGCCAAATATAGTA
>JAZHYW010022378.1:0-127503 GCA_037355805.1 Ixodes ricinus | reverse complement strand
ACTTTGCCAACACCATTATGCGTGGACGCGCTGCACGTGAGCAGAAACCAGATTTGCGGTCGTCTGCGTGTGCGCCTCCGTCAGCAGCGACATTGCGGCGGCATGACGTCAGTGACACGATCGTCGGTCAATAACTGCGCCGATGACTCCTACGGAGATTTTTCGAAAATGGATATGTGCGCGGATGAACTTGTCTATAGCCAAATAGATGTCAGCCGTTGCTTTACGGACGCCAAGAGATAGCGAAATCCGCCATAATCCATCGCGTGCACTTGTACGCGTGGACGTGAGAAATGCGCGAATGAACACGCGTAATTCTAATGCAAAATACACCAACGTTGATCGAGTTTTTTTTTTCTTCTCTCTCATTATTTACATGGTCATTACCAAATTACACTGCTCGTGAAGTTAAGAGTCCAGCCAACATAGAAAGATTGATAGCGTTCTTTTTTTTATGACTCTAATATTTTGATGTTCTTTGTGCCCACTAATATTTCAGGATGTTAGCATATTTTCATTAATTGATTCTTAAATGAGAACGTACTTTTACAAACAATCCGGATATATGCACCTATTCTATACAATCATAGAGAGCACAATCATTGATCCAAAGCAAGATCTCGTTTTTCATTCGAGAATTACGGCACGTTAAATATGTAATCCCTTTACAACGCATTGTGCACCCTGCTTTCTCGTTTACTTGGAGCAGTCCCATGGCCATTGAATTAGCATAATTATTAAATTAGCTTACAACTGAGCAAATATCGCGAACGATTTTAAATTGCCTGATCAGCTCCACCTATTTCGTTGCAGTTATAAACATGTAAAATGTATGCGGCTCATGGTCCCTCCCCGTCCACAAACTGTGTTGAAACTTTTTTTTTCACCGCATGTCACGGCATTTTAGGTCAGGAAACGAACACAAATCACCCGCTGCCCGTTTCTATTGAGAGAGCTGTTTTATACTCGCCATGTCGTCCATAACCTTGGCGTGCGTTCATGCGGGCGGACATTGCTACATCGTGGGACGCCCCCCGTCCTAACGGACGGTGCCCTTGGAGCGGTCGGTCGCTTGCTCCACGAGCGTGCAGTTATTTCAAAGTTCCGAGTTACTTGAGATTGTCTCTCGGAGATTTCGCATTTCAAGTAGCTAAAGTTTCCAGCGTGGCCTAGGCAACCGGCGCCACTCCCTCCCAGCTGTCGAACCAAACAAACCAAGATAATAAAAAACAAAACAAAAAACAAGCGTTCCACTCCGATTACTTATCGGGAGGGTGGGCAGAAAAGTCTTGGGAATGGCAGGCGGTAGAGCTTAAGCTTATTGGCATTGCGTGATTTGCAGACGCAAACAGAGGAATAAAAAAAAGTGAAAAAAGAGAGCCACCACGAACTTCGCACTGCTGAGGCGCGCATCTAGGAAAACAGGTTTTGAGACCTAAACCAACGTCACGCGCAGATATCGCGCGGAGAGAAAGCAAATGAAAACTCTGGGAAGTCGACTACCGAGGCAGTATTTTATTGCTAGCTGTTTCGATCGCGTTGGTATGGCGGCCCACGCGTCTCGGTAAACAGAACTTGGATGAGGCTTTCGCTGGCTGCCGATTGCCGGGAATCCAGAGCACGTCAGCAAGAACGCCTTTCAATTCAGCTTCAACAACATGAAACGAACATGCGCTGTTACAAAAACGTGTGAACACGATGACGCTGCTCGAGTTGATAATTAAATACTTTCCTTGCTCCCAAGCCCTCCCCGCCTCACTAAACAAAAAAAAAAGCTTTTGTAGATGTGCTTTCTCTCCCTCCCCCCCCCCAATTTGCTTAGGCAAACAATTTTTCAAATATACAACCCTAAATATATAAGGTTCTTGTCCCATTGTGAATAATGTCCGAAAAATATTTGAATAATAAGCTCATAAGAACGGTTTTTAAAGCTGGATCATACTGAATGTAGCAATCAAATACATCTACACAGAAAACAAAAAGAAACTAAAATACTTATACGTAAATTTATATTATCATTTTTGCTGACTGAGACTCAGTGCTAAGTATTCCCATACCCCAATATCGCAATAATAGCGAAGCGTGTCACGCGAGGTGAAATTCTGTTCATGTGTCTCATTTCAAACTTAATTTACTTGTTTACAAATCTTTCAGAGGCTTCGCAGCACCCGAAACAACAAAGGGACTTTGCTCTTCCTGCCCTGAACAAAGATGAAGAGATGAGCAAACACAGTTAAAAATGAAAAGAACTGACTCGTTCTTGTGTTTTACGCATATTTTAAAAGGTTCAAGGTAAAAATTACGAAAGGGCTTAGTACATTTCTTACCAAATTCCAAAAGACACCGAGACATGTTTGCTCGAGATTTGATTTAAACCTTTTCAGTGAATAAAGAAAGGTAAATGTCTATTATCAACTCAGCTATTTTTAAAGAAATATGTTTAATAATATAACTGAACATAATACAGATAGATCTAGAAGAAATTACTGGCAAATTACTTTAACCGCAAGATGAAAAAAATACAAGAAAACAGCTGTTTGGTTAAGCTTAAGTGTTGCTTATTTATAGATTTCCTGATACCTTTTTCTTCGTCCTAATCGTCTTCTTCGAGCGCACCATGTTTTGTTTGTATACCCCAATATGTTTGCTGAAAGGAAAAACAAACCCGTCGTTAGTTAGGAAAAGTGTCGCAGTTGTTATAGAGTTTGCATAATTTTCGCCATCAAAACTGCTTTCACCTACTATTTTTTGTTCTATCTTATACCCTATAGCTCTTCTGGTCTCTACTAAGCTGTTTCTCTCTTTACACCAGCCGCAACGTACGGAACATGATGATCGTCTCGTAAATTCTATGACACCAGAAATTCGTGCAATGAATTAATTAAAACAAATACGGAGAGAAACGAACGAAACTGAAGCCGTTCCAAAAAAACTAACGTCCTTACGAGTTCCGCCAACGCACAAGGCTTGCGTTTGTCGACATGCCTGTACATCTACGGTCCGTCGCTACATCGGGCATTGTCTCTGTTCGCAGAAGACTGGCCCTGGTGTGCACCCCAGCGAGCAGAACAAGGGCAGACGGATCGTGGCTGCTGGGTCACGCAAGAAGCCCCAATGACTGACCGCGGCTGCCTCAATCGATAGGACCGTGCGCGAGGTAGTTTTCAAAGGCCTTGCTCATTACAATGGACACCAATGTAAGGAACTGTGGCGGCTCCCTGTCGACATGATAGCCTAAAATAAAGGTACAAAAAGCATACCATACAACGCAAGTTATCGGAGTTTGAGCCGTGTCGCTTTCCAACAACCTCGTGTGCGTACTTTACTTTGAATTCCTTATCGATTTTGGTGTGTTTGACGCGTACTGGCTCCCTAAAATCTGGTTCTACACGTACGTCGCAGCGGTAAATCAACACTAACTTCATTTCATCGAATGTCCAAGCGCAGTCGAAAGCATGAACTGAACACGTACAATCACGGGTACAGATAATATAAGCGCAAGCCACTATAGGCAACGTGCAATGCTGTTTAATTTGGCGCTATCTAGAGACTGAAATAAACATTGAGTCGGCCTGGGAGTGGTAGTTGCCTTGTTCAAACGTGAGCTATTACTCTGGTGGCGCCGCTTACGCCTTGTGTCTGAAACAAGAAATACTGGGTAGGCCAGAAAGCCGTGATTGCATAACATGCCAGCACGGCGGGAGCTACGGCCACTGGCGTGGCAATCGGAACGCGATTACGTATCACCGTAGTGCGCTTTTACTGCGAAAAAGTATCAGGCTTTCGCTGCGTCATGCTCCAATATGTGTGCGTTTCACTCGTATACGTAGCGCATATCGAAGCCGTCGGCACGCAATGTATAAGGCTTATCGTTCACCTTTTGCCAAGTTACGACAAGACAGGGTATAACCGTGGGCTCTCACTCTTCTGACGCCGCCTGGCTGTTGCCAGCTGGCTATAGGCCTTCCCTTTACATTTTTAGTTTAGCAATGATAAAACATGCACAGAAACATAACGAACACCATGACTTGCGCTTTTGAGCGCTGACAATTGAACGTAACTTAGCACTGATGCAGCACATAGCAGGGCTGTAATACTAATATAGCGCGAAGCGAGCGCTGCATCAGCAAGGTCAGCGCTATACTTCCGAGAGTGCTGACTAATAGCACCGATGTAGCACTGTGGCGTATGTGTGACACATACCTTGACAGTAGAACGTAGTAGCATAGGGTAAAGCTGTAGCCTTGCTTACGAAACTGTGCTATTTTTGTTTTGTATGGTGTTTTGACACAGCGAACGCGTGTTAGAATGGCAATTGAGAGCCTGAGCTTATTCGACTAAGTTGTCGCAATAATAATCAGTGTCGTACGAACTATAGAGGCGACGCGTGTCTCAACGCCCGACCCGGTTTCAAAGCGATTTAATGGCCCGAGCAGTATGACTGCGAAGATGGGTCAAATGCCCAGCCATAATGACACGAACGCGACTGACAGCGTTCGCTGCTTCACGCCTCTTGGGAGTCGTTTTGCTTCCTGGACGGAGAGCGCCGCACAGCGCTCGGCAAATGCTAATGTCTTTTCTGTGGCCCGTGGGCGCCATTACAAACGGCCCACCTTGCCGACGGCTCCTGGAATGAACCTAAAAAATATATCCCTAAGAATCATAATAATGTGGCAATCCTGGTGGTAAATAATCTCCTAGTTCTTGGCCATCTATAATATACGCTAGCCATGTCTCCGCAGATGACACGATCAAGATGAGGGACAGATAATGACGCATGTGAATAAAGGACATGTGAGTCTGGGCAAATAAGTCTCCCGAGTATAATGTTTGCATTAGTGATTCTCTTCGTGGCCAGGTAGCCTCATTCGGATGGGCGATAATGCACCCTGAGGGGAGAGTCAGTGGGAAAAAGGACACTGCTCATCCGTTTACGCTTCATGTTTCAGGTCACTTACTGTTATGTTTTACCACATCAAATATTACGTCAAACGGACAGAAAACGTCGTCTCCAAATAAGAAAAAAAAGTACGTCCTCTAGGGAGAGGAAATCATTAATGTCGGCTGCTAAACGTGAACTCATTAATACCGGATGCTGAAAGGAGCTGTGCGACAATTTGAACGTTGAAATAACTGGCATCTTCTACTTTTGACATTGTTCACCTTGTCACAAATGACAGAAAACACACCTCCTTTCATCGAAATGTTGCGATTCCGCCGCGTAATCGCTGGGCAAAAATTAGAATATTCCCCGACCTGCAGCCGCGAGCGGCGACCATGAGAAACACGTGGCATGACGTCAATGGGGGTCTTGTAGAAAGAGAGTAAGTTGTGCGAATACCTGCTCGATAAAAGGTAACTTTTCTATAAATCTTGTCGTTCCAACATAAATATAAATGCGTCAAAACCCTTGGTATCATCGACAAAACTTTTATTATACGGAGTTTTCGTGGCGCCATCTATCTTAGGTCCACAAAACCGTCAGCTCTATTTGCTACCGCGAACTGCCGCCAGAAGCCGGAGGGGAAAGGACAGGGCCGGACGGGTATGGCCGGACCCGGATAAGACTTTCCTCCTTTCACCATATTGTTCGCGCTGCGCCCGCCAGCACGTGATCACGCGGTCGCGAGCGGATGAGTTCTCGCTGCTGACTGATGGCTCTAGAGAGAACTTTTTGGAACACCGCGCCTACCCCATCGACGTCACTGCGCATGTGACCCGGAAGACGATGTACGAGTTGAGAGGTGGCAAAAACCTTAATCTTTTTCATTAAAAAAACAAAAAGAGCTAGGGAATTTAGGCAAAACCTGTTTTCTGTAGTTCACTTCAGAAGTGTTAGGCATCAACTTCCACAATTATTTAAGCAAAGCCCTGAAATTGTTGCACAGTTCCTTTAAGGTACATGAAGCTGAAGGTAAACACTCTCTATTCACGGAGTAACATTCAATTGGATTGATCAAACGCTCCGCAGAAGCGAGCCAGACGGAGACACAATCAAACGAACAAGCATCGCAACTGTTGACTTTGAACAAATATTTGAGTAAACTTTGTGGAAGAAAAAAGTAGAACTATGAAAAAAAAAGGAAGGCGAGCTGAAATGTAGGTTTACGATGGAGACCTAAGGCTGAGAAAAGCTAAAAAGCAAACAGCTGTCAAAGCGCGTCTTCTAGGACGAAATCAGCTGCCCCTGTGTGAGTAGAAGATGGTCGCGCTGCGAGGGACGGAAACCTCTTCTCTATACCAGAATTCGAAACGATTTCTGTTTTAGTATGATTCCTGCGTATAGCAGACGACACTGTAAAGTCAGGGCCAACATCCCTATTGATGCTAACATATTGAAGGAAAAGTTTCGAAGCAAGCATCCTCCTCCTTCTTCATACAAATGCAGATTCTGGAGTTTTCGCAGTCTTAAAATCAGCGCCGGCTACTTCAGTGAAAATTAATGTAATTCACAATATTTAACTATATCTTTGCACCTTCCTAATCTATCATCTTCGGGTCTCATCATTGCGCCGTAAAGCGAAAGCAAATTATCCGCTCTCGATTGAGATACCAGATTACCCAACAAAAACAACGGAAAACTTAGCGAGCGCAATACGATAGCCTGAGGTATTTAAAGGGGCCATAAAACGACTTTTGTTTCAGTTTCCGTCGAAAATTGCGGGAGTTCTCTCTTTCAATTCTAGATTCAAGAACAGAAGATCGTTTTTATTTGAGTGTGTCAGTTCTCACCAAAAACTGAAACCGATTGAAACGTGTGTCATTACTCAACTTTTACAGTCTTCCGAGTCACGTAAGTAGTGGCGCACTCAAGAGGAACTCAGAACATTCTGCCGAGTTGTGTCTTTATCCGACCCCAACGAGCGTTAGCGATAATGCATTCCACCAGCGCTAGCGACCAATTCGCTCCATCTCCGGAGGCTTTTAGAGGGCACGGTGTAGGAAGGGCCTATGGCCCTATGGGCCAGAATACTTTTCAAGTTCCGGTTCGGACACTTCGGATCGGCGCAGCCGGTCGGCATTGCTGGAGTTTGCAACGTGCAAACTAAATCGGCCGAACGAAATAATGCAAAAGTAAACGCGTGTATTTTTTTAATTTTTTTCGCTCTTCGGAAGCAGCAAAGATTGGGGGTTTTGCTGACTTTGGGAAGATGGTACCACTGACGCTCTCGTGTCTGTGCAGCAAAACTCTTGGTGACGATACGAGGCGTTTTGAGCGGATTTATTTATGTCTAAATAACAAAGTTTACAAAACCGAGATTTAAATTGAGCCAATAAAATGGCATATTCAAAACCATAAGTGCCGCACGAGCGCGTCACGCCTTCCCATGACAGTCATACACAGATCGGTAAATAGTAGCTTGGACTTCTGCGATTGCGATTTCCCAATGGAATTCTGATGTTCCGTAGGAATTACTCAGTGAGGAAGCGACTATGCGCTACCGGCAGGCACGTATCCAGGGGGCGGCCAATGGGGCCCGCCCCCCCCTTCCCCGAAATCTTCAATTTTGCTGGGACCTCCTATCCCCCTCCCCCTCATACAACGTTTTGACAGGGGCGCCCCCCCCCCCCCCGATACAAAATCCTGGCTCCGTGCCTGGCTACCGGCATAGGTAAATCATGTTTCCAGACGAGACGACTGTTTTCAGGGCTGCCTTATTGGCTGGACGTGCCCGCTGGATCAGGGTTAGAGCGGTGCATACCCGCGGATTACCCGCGGATCATCCGCGTATATCCGCAGTCAACTGGAACCGCGGTGCGCGCGCTTAAAACCATGCTTCAAAGGCTTCGGTAGTGCGGTACGCGAAACACGGTAACGGTTTGACTTTCTTAGAGGAAAGGTGGCAGTCGGGAAGAAAATTGTTCTTTACGGGAAGAAAGTCCTGATTCTCACCAAATATCGATTTACAGCGTTTTATCTCACCCAAAAATGCTATCCCTAGAAAAAGTAAAAAAAATGCGGGGGCATTTTGGCAGAAAAAACACAACCCGGCCGAGCCATGAGAAAGCAGAAACCTCCTTCGCCCCTCGGTGTACTCGAGGAGTACCTCGTTGTGGTGAGTGACCACCTTTCCCTTCCCATTTTTTATAGTTTGACCTAAATAAAATGGCAATGCTATCATTTTGTCTTTTGTTAATCCGGTGCTTACAAAATACGCGCTCGCGTAAAAATCACAAAACGAAAAGCAAAAAAAAAAAAATATATATATATATATATATATATATATATTTTCTTTATGAGCTCATCTTCTGGGCAGAGATCGAAGACTCCCAGGACGTAGACGCGATTATTTCTTTCCAGTGATGCAAAGTGGTTCTTTAAGGACGATCATTTCTAATAAAATTAAAGAGAATACGATAAAATAAGATTTAATATTTTGACTAAAAAAGTTCGTTGTACACAAAAAAAAAAGACTGCTGTTTTTCGGGTTTCTTTTAATTATTATTACTATTATTCACGTTTAATTTTGTGATGTAAACTGAATGCGCGAATTGCGAGTCGGATCTGGTTCCGAATTTTGCAAACGGTTCGCATACGGATAAAAAGTATCCGGATGCGGATCGAACGCGGAAAAATAATATAAAAACATTCCGGATGTGGTTCGGGTGCGGATACAAAGAATACGGATGCGGATAGGATGCGGATGATCAAACTGTTATCCGCGCAATGCTCTAATCAGACTTGTACGTAATCCGTTACAAGTAACGGAATTACTTGTAATCCCTTACATTTATCGGTAATTTAGTAACGGAATAATTACATATTTTCTAGAGTAATTTTAAAGTAATTCCCTTACATTTTTTACGTAACGGATTCCTTGTAATCCGTTACATTTTTTTTCCGATCCAGCCCCCCCCCTCTCCCCCCCCCCCTTTCTAAGGAGAAGGCCGTTTTCATTTTGGTAAAGTTGAGCGCAGTGACACTCCAAAGGGAGGCTTGGCACTTCTCAGTTCCGCAAAGCCTTTTTTTTTTTGCAACACCAAGCCCCTGAATCTTTTTTTTAGACCCTCACAACCAATGTCAAAAGATCCAAATAAACATTTCTACAACAAAACAAAAAAAGTGGGGGAAGTTATGTTTTTTTTTTTTTAGTGTCTGTTTTTTCGTTGCGATCGAAGGCGGGGAGCGGAAGACACCAAGTGATTGTATGCCTCTTTGAGATGCTCAAGGTGGTAAGTGCACAGACAAGAATTAACAATGTCCTTGTCGGTTATAGTAACTACGACCATTTTCATAATGTCACAACACGAGACAACGCTCCGTCTACCCTAAAATCCGCTAAAAGAGATGTGATAATATGTGAAGGTGTTATTGCCACAAGCATCCTCGTTGGTCGATGCACACTTATCATCTTCTCTTAGAAAACAGGATGTATTTTTTTCTGCTTCTTTCACCTTATTTGACCCTGTTTTAAAAGCTACTTACTTTTTTTTTGTAGTCCAACTTCTAGGGTTGGCCCACTTTATTTGTGAATTTCAGCCAGGTTATCTGCATCCCAGTTACCCTTTTTGTGAGTCAGCTTTTTGCGAGCACTTCGAAAATGGTAATAGTCTTCTTTTTCTTCCTGTTTTTACCCCAGCAGGACGCATCTTATCTCAAGCAGATATTTTTAAAAATAAAACATAATGGTGGCTGACTTAGACTTAAGATTCAAAGAGTGAAACTCATGAGTGGGGCCATAGCGTCGCTTAGTTTTCTGCCTTTCTCTGCCCGTGGCATCAGCGGACATCCATCTGGAGAATACCGGAGTAAACTGCAGTCGGTCCGTGCTCCGTGCGTTTTTTAACGGCACCAAGAAAGGTACACATGGAAAACATGCGTTTACATTTCCTTGTTTTAACAAACGTTCCAATTAATTGTTGTAATAAGTGTCCTGTTTTTTTTTCTCGATTACTTATATTTAAATATTGGAAACTTTTTCTTATTCACCAACGTCTCAACCGAGGCTCGACCTGTTCAGAACCAAAGGAAGAAGAATATCGAGCCTAACCTTATTTATTATTTAATGATCAGCTTCCTGTTAGCAACTTTACTAAAACTCTCGAATAGCAGGCAACGGCTGCAACGACGAAGCTTTGCTCTATCTTCAAGCTAAATAGTACTTCCGTTGCTTCGCTGAAAAAGCTCAATGCAGAGCATGAAGCATTCGTGAGGCACAATATGGCACTCCCATCCAGTGCTTCAGTTCAAAGGGTGTTCAGCGCAGCAGTAGACATATTGAATAAGAAATAACGCAAAATGTCTGACGAGACTTTCGAGAGTCAGCTGTTGCTTAAAATACTCAAGGTCAATAAATGGAACAGGTGGCAGCATTAAGATCTTGAATAACCTTCTTCACTTTGTTTCTTAATTGAGGAAAATATTGTTGAAAGTAACGCCACGAAAGTAACGGATTACTTTTGGGGTAACGGTCGCTTACTTTCATGGGAGAGTAATTGTAATTGTAATAAATTACAATTTAGCCTCGAGTAATTGTAATTGTAATTCCTTACTATTTTTCAGTAACGTGTACAAGTCTGGCTCTAATCATGGTAACGACCCCTGCTTCACCAAAAAAGATTTTTTTTTCTTTTTTGGTGAAGGAATTCACCGAAGGAATTCCTCAACAATGGGGAATTACTTCGGTGAATTCCGAGCGGTTTTGTAGCGCTTTTTGTTGCTATCTTCTTAGGCATACAAGGTCCGGCTAGCATCTCTCTCACAGAAGGCGCGAGCATGAAATGCTCTCGCGTTTCTCCACATACACCGAGGGAATTTCATATTAGATGGCGGCAGACGCAACGGACAACATGAACGGCCTTCGGGATCATCCAAGGCCTTTTGATGGCCTCTTATAAGCATGTAACGCTCGCGAGACCCTCTCAAAATCAGCGGGCACCGCACACGCTCATTAGCCACCGACGCCAATTCACAGAAGGCGCCCGTTTACACAGGCTCCCAGTGGCCGACATTCGCTCACGGAGCCAACTTCTCCCTCCCACTCACGTAGCGGTAAACCGGCACAAGGCTGCGCGCATCAGAGTAAAGGCCGCGCGGAGAATAACCGAGCACGCATTCGCCACAAAATGAATGCTCGAGCCTGGCTAAGGATGGAGAGCACTGAGGAGACATCCGTGATTCCGCCCGTGCTGACAAGACTTCGACTGTGCTCCGCCTCACTTTGCGATGGACCGCAGTCAACGCTGCGAACCATCCGAGCCACTCCAACACTTCGTGAATGTCACGTGACCTTTAGGAGGGACGCAGCGACCTGACCGGCGCGTGGTCACGTGATACGGATGACTCGTAGCATCCGCTGCGCCTCGTCGTATACGGTGGACTGTGTCGGGAGCTACGAGCCATCGGAGCCAATCCAGTGAATCGTCGTGAGTGTCACGTGGTATTCGGAAGCGGCGCAGCGACGTGCGAGGAGGCTGTAGCCACGAGAGTTTTCGTAGCGCCTGATTGGCTGAGATGGCTCATTGTATAGCGTCCGTTGCGGTCCACCGCGGAGGCAGCCGAGACCGAAAAGGAAGAGGCGACATCTATGTACGCGCTTCCCTCACCGGGGATACACAACGACTCCCTTCGGTGGCATTCCGGGCGAGTGTCTCCCGCTCCGAGTCGGAAAGGAGACAGAAACATCGAACCCGCCCACGTACACGAGACGTTGCTAGAAAACAGAAAATAAAAGAAGGAGATCAGGACGGGCGAGCAGCAAGCAACCCAAGGGCGGTGCGGGGGACATGCCTGCAGCGCTGCGGGACCAAAAGAGACGCCCGTTCCGCAGTTCGCCCACTCCACCCGTCGGTGTACAAAAGGCGGACGGAAGTCTGCGACCGGGCCTCTCCCCGCAATCCGAACAGGGCCGTCGCTCCGCGCTCACGGCGTCTCCTGCTAACGAGGCGGCGTTTGGAGGCAGACTAAACGGCATGTAAATAAGTGAACATCGCGAAGCGTGGGGTTGCTTTATATTCCCTTTGGCTGCGTTAAGTCCGTTTCGCGGTCCGACCCCCAACATATCCTAAAAAAGACAGTCTTTAGAGACACTGTCTCATGTCTTCTTTGTATGACTGTCATATTGGTTAAAGAAAAAAAACTGTCTGTTTCGAACATGCTTGAAGGTTTCCTTGCGGTGCTATCCTGTCCATATATTGAAAGGGGTCCCGAACTAGTGCAACAAATTGCGACACAGAAGCCGGCGCGTCATGCAGTCGGATGTGACGATCCTGGCGGTCGGTCATAGAAATACTGGCTAAAAAGGCGAGCGGACGGGAGAGTCACTGTCATCGCGTCGTAGGCGTTCTATCTCCCGTCTGCTTTGGCTTCCGCCGACTGCCCGAGTGCGGAGCGACCCGCCCCAGAACGGGCATCTGCCGCATCCACCTCCGCTCGCGGCAGGCAACGGCATGACACTTGTGTATGACGTCATCGGGCGAAATTCGAGGCGCCTTTTTTGAGGACGCGGAAAACGCACTAGTCGGAGACTCGCTCCAGGCACCATAGAGTTACTACGTGGGCCTTCATATTTTCATATTCGCGAGCTTATTGTATCGGTTGCGTGCTTTTCGGGGCTGTCTAATGCTCTAATGTCCCAGTATACTAAAAAAGAACAGTATTTAATTACCCCGCAGTGTTATCTAGGCTGTGCTGCTGAGACGCCGTCACAAAAGGACGCGCTCGGACTCGAGACCCGAGCGGTATCATCCCTCGGTCAGGAGAGAAGCAAAACAATGAACGCCCCAGGCGTGGTCCGAACGCTGCGGTGTTTAAAAGGCAGGCTTAGGAAGAGATTACACATTTGTGTAATACAATGTGTACAAGAGGTGCGAATCACCCTTACAAACGCCACTGCGTGGTTTATTTGGTTGGCGCTTATGGCTCCGCGATTCGCTCTTTGGAATGTTCATCGGGCGAGGTAGCGATCTCGTTGACTGCGAAGCAATAATAAGACCCTCGGGACTCGACAGCGATCCGTTCGCGACTCCAGCAAAACGGACGCCACCAAGCGGGAAAACCAGGAACCAGCCGGAACAGGTCGCTTTGCGCCCCTCCGCGTCTCTGGTGGTTTTCGAGTACACGTGTTGTCGGCGCGGTGGCGAACAAAGTAATTTGACGAAGGTCCGAAAATTTCTTAAGTTTGCTTGAGTGTTCATTTGTGTGGTGAAGCCTCAGTAGATTGTTTCCTTCCATCACTTGTTTGAAAGCCCGTTTACTCCACAGCACACGGTCGCGTGCTTTCGATTTCTTGGATGGTGAGGAATCACGGAAAAACATTTTGATTTCTTGTCTTCCTCGAATCACATTAGAAGTGATGACTACTTGGTAACTGACAAGGGGTTTCTTTATAGGGATGTAGAACAGTTGACTGAGGACGACAGACGAGGTGTTTCACTGGAGGGAAAACACACCAATGTTGCAGTCAAGTGAATGGGAAGGTTCGATAGCTGCTTTTCTTGAGTTTGGTTGTGTTCGATTAGCTTCAAGTTTGAGCCACTCACGCCGGTCGGTGCGTTGGCTATTCATCTTGGCTGCCTTTAGCCGAAAAAGCCTCTGGACCACACCGAAGGAGTTGGGCTGATTTCGCCATTACTTGATTCCGGAAAACCTGCTCGCTGCATACGATTATTGAGGCAAATTGTCTGCTTTAAAAGGTAGGGGACGCGTGTCGCAAAGTCAGAAGCTGTCACGGCATTATCATCTATCGCGCCTCCAATATTTATATTATACCCCCGTCAAAGCCAGCAGCAATATACGTCTACATTGCTCAGGTTGACCGACCACAAAAAATACTCATTTTCTCCGTCCAGGATTCGAACTCAAGTTCAATGCAGAGAGGTTCTGCTTGAATTTCCGATGAAGACTCTCTTCAGTTTGTCCGCATTCGTCTCCGTGCTACCGGCTAGAACCATTTGGCTGAGTTTAAAGTATGATCTCTGTCTGTCAAATATACTTTTATTCAGCAGTTCACTTAATAGCTAGTCAACTAAGCTCATATTTCAACCCGAAGAATATACTAATAATGCTTTAGTGGGACATAGTGCGTAAAATAATACATAACCCGCATATTCGTCAAAATGACTTCTCCATTTCTACTAAAACCTGAATTGAAATACGAGTATCAGCTGCTTAGTGGGGCGCCAGCCGGTTAACATGCTCCTTGGCTCAAGAAGCGCTTGCTTAATTTTCGTAATTTTCCTGCAGCCTGTGTTGTTGACCGAGCAGACGACTGTAGCTGTTTTTAAACGCGGATACGCACAAAAGCTCGATTTCGCGGACAGTAAGCCGCATGGTCGAGGCATGCGAGTTAGCTGAAAATTACTCTCGGTGGAACAATTATGTAGTCATCGCCGCTTTCCTTAGCTGATCAAAACTGAATATAGTCTATCACCGTGTCTCCGGAGCCCCTATTTCAGTTTTGATCAAAATATCCGAAATGAAAGTTTGACATGAAAAGAAGAAAAAAACACCAAAAAACAAAACTATGCTCTGCAAGTTTATGTGCACCGGCTATACACTTAATCGTCGCAGTTTAAATACATATAAAATTGGGAATTAAACAAAAGAAAATATGTTTAATTGGATGCGCTACCCGTTCAGGCGTCCCGCCAGAGCCGACGCGACCTGAACTCAGCCGCCATGTTTGTTTGGTGGTGGCGCCCCCACATAGGTCGCTGGAGTCGCGAATATAAGGCGTTGCACAGGGATATGAGATGAGGATATCAGATAAGAGCTCCGCGGTCGGGGTCTCGGCGTGAGTTGTCCGCGTTTTGCGACGGATTCGATGCGCTCATGTAAGCACGACTAAAATAATGTCACGGTCACACCGATAATACGTCGTACAAAAGCCATTCTTTAGATGCACTGCCTGAGGCCTTGAGTGACAGGTCCTGTTACATTGGCCATACAAAAACTGTCTGCAGAAATGATCGAAGCACACGCATGTTATGAAGCAAACATATGCTTCGAACATTCCTGATGCGTGTCCGCACATAATTCTCTTATCCTGTGTGCAGAGAAACTCCGCGCCTTTTGTATGATGAAAGAGTAGCGTGACAGCGGCTCAAAGGAACAACTGCACTCCATCACTGGAACTGAGGCAGCGTTTCGGGTACTTCGTCATGTTTCGTGGAAAGAGCGCGACGAAAATTGATAGCATATATTCGGGAACACCAGCGAACAAAAGCAGCGGTAACGACGACAGAAAGTGTGCATAAATGTCACGAAAGAATTAAAAAAAATAGCGTGAGATTGTGTTGCTTATAGCGGAGCATAGAAAAAAAGGCGCATGCGTAAAATCTCTCCGCAAAGTGTCCTAAAAAAAAAATACAGGTGACAGAAAAATTTTGTGTTTTTGATTGAGGACCGAAACCACTCAAGCTTTAAAAATCAAAAGAATCGTCAGTACATAAAATGATTACGAATTACCTAAAATTACTAGAAACCTATTGATTCCTGCAGTGTGTCTCATACAAAACAAGCGCAGTCTCGTTTTATTTGGCTCGCGTAGCGGTGCGACGTTATGTTCATACTCTTTTGTTTTCTATTTATTATTCTTTTTTTGTTTTCTTTGATTGCGTGGACTGCCCGTTTTAGCCGCTTGCTTTTTTTTTCATTCTATTAAAAACCTGGAATTATTTTCTTTTTCTTGTCAAAATTTATTAGTATTACACATATTCGATCAAAAAGCGACGTTGAACGATACCTCATTGCACTGGCAATGGCATTCATAACTGCGCTATTCGCTGCCATACTGTGCTATATATCCCTAGAGAGAGAGACCTTTTAAATCCACCTTCATGCATCAGACAGTCTGAGTCAGGTCAAAAAAACTTTAGGAATGCAAAAAGAAAAAAGAAAAGAGGTCAATGTTTGTTTGTAGCCGAGGAGACCTATAGACGTTTTTCGCAAGGGCGCCACCATCTTGAATTGTCGTCACTTCCAGTATGGGCGAAAACATTGTTTAGCCGTGGCCACGCCAGTAGAAGGCATTTAGGACATAAACGTAACCGTCACACATTCTTGTTTTGCCTCCCCTCTATTTTTTTTTACTATTTGCAGGTTGAAACGTTTTGATATTTTTTCGTCGCTCATACCGGATATGCCTACTTGGCGGTCGGGGGCGAGAGTAAGCAGAAAAAGGTCTATAGACCTTTTCTGTGTACTCTCGTCCCCAGCCACCTATTAGGCGTATCCGGTCTGGGCGACAAAAAAATAATCCAACGTTTCAACCTGCAAATAGTAAAAAAATAAAGGGGAGGCAAAACGAGAAAGTGTGATGGTTACACTTATATCCTAAATGCCTTCTATTCGCGTGGCAAAGGCAAAACAATGTTTTCGCCCATACTGGAAGTGACGTCAATTCAAGATGGCGGCGCACTTGCAGAAAAGGTCTATAGCTTTTCGCACTAGCGTTTCGCTCCTAATCCCGATTGCAGACGAGTGGCGTGGCGCACCTCATAACCACGCGAGAGAAGGCGCGACGGCAGCGAGAAAAACGGGCTCAAATCTTCTCCGGATTGACTCCCAAGTCAGGTGCCTCTCGCGGCCGAGCCCCGGCTGAATGGCTCCCCCGACAGACCGCCTTGTCAAGGTCGCTGAGTGATAGCGACATTCTTTCGCGAGCGTCGAGTCGGCGGCAGACTGCGTGATCGCGAACTGGGAGACTCGAGGTACCTTTCGGCCCGCATCCGGAACGCCCCAGATAAAACGGCGGACATGACGCCGAACTAAATTACGCCTCCATTTTATCTACCGGTGCTCTACCGCGCAAGTACACTCTTGAGTGGCGTTTGCAAGAACGGCCTCTGTTCACCGCCATCTTGCTGCTGGTCTGGGTAGATCGTCTGAAAGTATGGTGTCTGGAACGCGTCTCCGACTGGTGTGTTTACCGCGTCCAAAAAAGTTGTCCCTCGATTTCCGCCTGATGACGTCATACAAGTGTCATGCTGTCGCCAGTCGTGACCCTGGTGGTGTCCTAGCAGCTGTGGTGTATTTGGCAGACGCCTGTTCTGCTGCAAGTCGCTCTTCACTGTGACAGTCTACGGAAGACACAGCAGCAGGAAGTTGGGACGAAGTGACGACAGCAACACTCACGTTCGCTTGTGCTTTCCGCCAGCATTTCTATGAACAACCGCCAGGATCGTGACAAGCAACAACATGACACTTAGGCTTCTGTGACGTCATTTGTTGCCACTTCAGGACCACGTTTGATGCATGGGGGAATAGGACGCTAAACACACCAGTCGGAGACGCGCTCCAGGCACCATACGGATAGTCAAGCATTGCTGAGGCGTACCCACGGTTTCCAGACTGGCGTCAAAACAAAGCGTTTTCCATCCGCGGTGGCCAGAGTATAGCTCTCGAAGCGCGGCTGCTTGCAAGCGTCTATAGTCGACACCACCTATAGTTCGCTGCAATTCAAGAAGGTAGGGCGAGGGGAAAAAGTCTGGGGAGGAGGAAGCAGACAGCACGCTGGGGAAAGGAGGAGGGTCCCCCCCCCCCTCCTCTCTAGCATTCCGTCAGCTTTCTCCTCCCTGGCCTTCCTCCCTGCCTTCTAGAGTTGCAACGGACTATGGAATAATGAAAGCCCGTACACTAGAATTTTGAGGTCATCGCAAGGCAGTGGATTAACCCCCTCTGTGGCCACGCCACTGACACCGTGAGATCGATCGCAGACACTGACTGGATACGAGTACAGCGTCGGCGTCCGGTTGAGCGTCCTGTCCAGCCACTGCGACGAAGGACCCTCGGCGTCGAACACCGGCCCATCTGCACAGTTAGCGTCATCCTATTGTGCGGTGGCGATACGTGGTGGTGGACTAGTCTACTCACAGCTTTTGATTATCGTACGTGGTATCGATATATAGTCAGATACAAAGGCCCGTTTCAAAGAGAGAGGAGCAACGCAAGAAACACAATCCACCACACAGGGCCGCCACTCACACTAGCCACGCACATATAAGACAAACACAAACAAATTCACTTCCATGCGACATGACATTACATACACAGTCTGCAGGGACGACCCAAACACCAAGTATATGCGGAGCAGGACCTCCGGACGTACTAACGAATGCCCGAGACCGGAAAACTCGTCACATATCCTCAAAAAGACACAGCCACGTCCCTTATATATGGGAGAGCTGCACCACCACCATCGGACCACCATCGGACTCGCGGACCTCCTTGGGGACGCAACTTCAAAATCATGTCGAGAAGTCCTCGGCTTAGCACCAATGGCAGCAACGGTGACGCCAAGCAAAACGGACACTCATCCGTGCACTTAAACGGCGACGATACTTACGGTTTCGCCTGACGCAGGCGACGCTGCGAGGTGATGGCATATACCAATCAAACGATGGGAAAACAGCACCGTCGTGGTGTTTGTCATGTCTCTATACGTGTTATATCCTCGATGAACCAATCATACACCGAAAAGGTCCAGTGATTGTCTCTTTAGATCGTAGCGTCGGGTTCGTCCGGACTTAAAACGAAGTATAGTGTTGAAGTGGCAGAACCAGTCGCAAAGCGGCTCAAACTGTGAGCTGTTGCAAATAAAGTACATTCATTCGTACATTCAGATACGAGTGAGGAATGCGCCTGAAGTGCCTCCCACACCCTCGCAACTCCAGACGCCGTTCTTTCGCAATGCGCAACAGCGCTGCCAAGGCGCACGTCGTGCTGACGTGACATTACTGGTCATGGCTACTGCCTTTCCTGGCTGGTCCGTGGAGCAAATATATGCCGTGGCTGGTGTTTATTTGGCCCGTTCTTAGCTGGTATGAGACTATAGGAAGTATTCACTGGCGGCCATAGCTGTGTGCGCGACTGCTGAGCGCGTGCTGATGGCGAGCTTCCACAGTTCTTTTGTAACGTGCATTCCGCACCCTCAAGATTGCCACTTTCAGCGGCCTATTAATGTGGGCTCGTTCTGAGAATGCGCTCTAGACAGCACCCACAAATATGGCGCCTATTGAATACTCCTTATAGGGTGTATTCACTGGCGGTCATATCCGTGTGCGCTAATGCTGAGCACGTGCTGATGGCTAGCTTCCACAGTTATTTTGCAACGTCCACCCCGCACCATCAAGATTGCTGGTCTTGGCAGCCTATTAATGTGAGCTCGTTCTGAGCATGCGCTCTAAACAGTGACCTCAAATATGGCGGCCAACGAATTACCCCTATAGTATGACACGGGTGGGGCCCCTGACTTCAGTATCGACCGCTGTATTGTACCTTCCCACAGATTATGTTTAGAATTAACGAGGGCTCGCACGTTTCCCTTCACGTAGAGGACCCAAGGTCCATCCACCGCGATGTGGGAATGTGAGCCGCCGATAAAGACTTAAAGGGGCACTAAAGAAAATGTTGAGATCGTCTTTTAATGATCCGAACTCGACCTAGTGCTCTAAACGTGTAACAAAAAAAAATTAGGCGTGATCTTTGTTTCTATTAAAAACACAACTAAACATTCCAACACGCCCCTTTTCTGAGATATATTTCAGAAAAGTAGCGAGTCGCGATATCTGGTAGTGTTTTTAATAAAAGAATGGCCACGCATGATTGTATTTTTGCGTTTTCTGATATGCGTAGGGCACAAAACTTAATATTACCCCAGAAAAATTAAAATAAAATAAGTTCAAAATTTATTTTAAAGCCTTTTTAAAACATGTTCCGTCTGCTGTTGGCTAGATTCTTTTATTATTACTGAGACTCGAAAGAAGGTAGCGTTTACGCGGTAAATTGATCGGTTCATCACTTACTTTCCCTTACTAGTGTGGTCACAACGATTGGCTCTTGCGAGCTCTGCGAGCAAAAAACGTGTATACTAAATATCTAAGAGATATATACAGACGATAATTTAAAAACGACCATGCAATGATCTTTTTTTAGTAAGTTGTGATTTTATTATATCTTAAATGTAGTACATGGAAGCATGAAATAAGTTCGTTTTTGTTTCCGTACGTTAACTTTTGCAGAAATACAAAAAAATAGAAATAATAGAAGCCCGAGTCGGCTTTTCTCCTCAATTCACACCAGCGAAATGGCCAGTCAGATGTGCCGTGACGTATACTGGGCCCCGGAAGTGCTCCCGATACACCTCCCCCGATACACGCTCTTTTGGGTCGTTGTATAAGAGCAAGCTCCCGGGTGTTCTTTCGCACTATAATATTCATCATGGTCACGTGACTAGATTGGAAATGCTTACAGCGGCCGGGTGCTCATCACCGTATATTTCACCAACGCCAACTCGAATATTCCTTGACCGATGGAATGCGACCGCACGCAAGCCGACTGGCGACAGAGATTTCGGCACGTACCCCAATACCACCCTAGAAGACAAAGGCCTTTCCACACCCACGCGCCCAGACGTCATCACCATTCGATGCACGCAGCGCCGTCTGGCCTGCGTCCGCGTCGCCGTCAGCGCGTCTCGCAGCGTCTCGCAACGAACGCGACGCTTGCACGCGACGACGCCAAGACGCACGCGTCTCGATGACGTCATTGGCAAGCCTTGTCTTCTAGGCGGAATCGAACGTACTCGGCTTTGGTACGTGCCGGTACTATGCGGAGCGCAAGTTCGTCTGCTTCTTTTGCAGGGGTTGTGGCGACGTCAGAACGCCGCGCTCTGATTGGCTCTGATTGAAAGGATAGTGGGTAGACCTCAAGGCAGCTTGCTTTGAGGTCTACCCACTATCCTTCCAATCAGAGCCAATCAGAGCTCGGCGTTCTGACGTCACCACAACCCCTGCCAAAAAGCAGACGAACTTGCGCTCCGCATTGGACGTATACTCGGCTGTGACGTGCTGGCGAGGATGGAAGAACGGAGCAGAGATGATAAGTGAGTATGCATTCACGAAGAGGCGGTTAGAATATTGGCCGGAAAAGTAGAGAGAAGCGTGATAATACGCAATGTTGGTGGGGTAGACGATTTAACGAGAGGCGGAATATAGAGCAGATTTGAGAAGGGATGAGGTGTAAATGTTTCTAGGCCAGGTGGCGCAAGCTACCGCCAGATACAAAGGGTATATATAGCCAATACCGTCCCGTTTATCCATCCACAGCTGAAGTGTCGTTACTTTGAAGCGTAACTTATTTAGTGGCGCTAATAATGTACACCATCGTTGTTACTGAAAAGACGAAAAGCATCGTTTCAGCACCCGCAAAAAAACAAAGAAGAACAACAGACTGTTATCTGACATCTGAGCTCCGGCAGCCGCCACATCGGGGGTCGTAGTCGGGGCACGACTCCGTACTTGCCTTCGACGAGGAGCGGCGGCCTCCCCAGATCGCGTAGATAAAAAAAGTCTCGTCCACTCGACGTCGCTCTTCACCGGACAGAACACCAATCAAAGCGTGGGTAGTCAATCACGTGACTGAAAGGCGAAAACGCCGTGCGGGAAAGAGACTCTTCCCATTTGCAGGCAGACCACGTCGCAGCGGAACCGAAAACCACCGTCGGGTCCTCCTTATTAAACTTCGCCCTCACGTTCCGGGGAATGGATGGCTGCAACGGGGAAACTCGAAACAAAAAAATAAAAATAAGAAGCCAAGAAAGTCGAGATGCCGGCGTCTCAAGTTTTCCAGAAGACGTGTGCGAAGAAAGGCGAGCCTGGAGCCTTTTTCGGAATCAGTTAAAATCAGCGGAATCCCTGTGTTCGCGAAGAAGGCCATGGCTTCTTTGATTGTACAGCTGTTCAAAAATATCCACCGCCAACGTTGAACAGTATCTCTCTTTTTCCCGTTCGGAGAAGCAGCAAGTTTCTCAACTTTAGTCACGGAGCAGCTGTTTTGAAACGACAGTGCGTCTCTTCGTTTCGTCGACTCTGGCAGTAGCGAATTCTCTCGAATGGTGCTCTGACTGTGCAAAAACGTAAGCGTTATTTTTTTAGAGTTTAAACAAAATTAGGGATGCTATTTTTTTTTTCTCAAGGCTCGGCGCTCAAAACCTTTCCCCGTCCTCCTAACCTAAAAAGGACAACAGCTGTAAATAAGTAAATACAAATTAAGAAAGTGCTAACAACCGCTAAAATGGCTTCTATTTATCGAGACAACACGATAGATATGCAACAAGAATTTAACATTCTGTTTACGACGAAAACGCTGTAAATATCTACATGACGCACCGCTCTTTGGAAAGTTCGTTGCAAACAGAATGTAGTGTTTCGTAATTTTCAGGGAGAATAAAGCAACACGACAAACATAACGTTTAAATATATTAAGCCCTAGCAAAAAATATAAAATAATACGCAATAAAATTTGGGAAAGTTCAACTTGGCTTATAATGCGTCGCCCACGGATGCTACGGCCTCGCATCCTTACAACGGCAAGCAGAAGCCATGGTGGAAGTGACGGCGTCTTTGCGAGGTCCCAGTGAACCGCCCACACAAAGCGCTGCGCCACGCATAACGCGCCGCGGCGGTTGGAATAATCGAAGCTGCGATACGCTCATATAGACGAAAAAATGCGGAAGTTCCGACCACTACTCCTTGGCAAAACATTAGTCGGGTTATCCCCAGGCACGCGTCCATGAAAATTAAACGAAAGCATTCGGACGATTGCAAGACAGATAAAAGCCGTCGTTGGTGATTCGAAGGCGGTGGCCAGCTCATAACAAAGAAACTTTAGCAAAACAACACGTTAAAAGGTTGGAGCGCTGCCAACTTGTTTTGCTCAGGGGTAATCGAATGTCCGTTATAAGAATATAACGGACAAATCGAATGCCTCAAAATCGCACCCTCGTTCAGAGTGTAAATTTTAGTAACAACACTGCATGCAGAGCGCAGACCAATAACAAAGTGGCTCACTCATACGCAAAAAAAGAAAAGCTATGTTATTTTTATTTTTGAAGTTTTCGCTATTCATTAGCATGAAATTACCCATCTAGCAACGTTATAAGGTGGTCTTTTATTCATAATAACAGCCAGAGTGTTAAGTAACGAAGGATTTTGTTAGAAATAAGTAAGTATTGTTTTAGAAAAGTTTATCTTTCTACAGTTGCGTCGGCATTGTTTTTTTTTATCTGCCTATGTTTTGGTCGGCATTCTTGGGCGTTTGCTTGCAGACCCGCAACGGTGGGGGGGGGGGGTACGCTAGCGGGATAGCATGAACGGGGAGTCGTCGTCCGCTTCCACGCACGGGGGCTTCGAGCAACCGCGTACGGGGCTCGGCAAAGACGAGTCGGACCCCGGTCGTTAACAAACGGATTGGGTTTTTTAAGCGGGTGTGATTGTGTCCGGCGTATTTCGTCGCTTAGTGTAGAAACTTCGCTTTTAATCGACGCAATAACTTAACTGTGTGGCGCCAGCTAGGCGGCAGCGGAAGCATGTGGTGACTGTACAAGGAATTTGGGTTTGACCGTTGAAGTGTCGGAGGGGGGTCACGTTGACAGCTCGCTGATCATTGGGTAAGAGTGTACCACGTAAAAATGGTTAAATTTGAAGTGATTGGTCCGTCTCTGGAGGGAAAGGAGGCCCCTACGAGTCCAGAAAAGGGCTGCCGAGAGGATTCTCGGGGATTCGGCTTTTGAGATCGGGAAGATTCGGCTGTTGAGACTGGGGCTAAAGTATGGGTTGTAATTTTGGTAGTTTTGTATTGTAAATTACAGTTGACTTGTTGTCGTTTTGTTTAGAAATAAACGTGGCCACACTGGCCATCGTAAACCAACCAACGTCGTAAAGTGTCCAGCGGGATCAAACAACTTTTAGTGTTTTTTTTTCTTATTCGACTTCCCGGGGGACTTCCATCGGGCGAACACCATCATCGGTCATCTCTATCCTGACCAAGCGGCCCCCCTCCCTGCAAAAAATTGACCCAAAGCAAAAAAAAAAAAAAAAATACGTAGCAGTGTTTGATAGTATGATCGAGAAATTCGGAAGCCTGTCAGGCTGAATCGATGTCCACAATTGCTCCCTCCGGCTGGTTCCCTAGCGCCTAAACTAAAGTGGGCCCATTAGAAAAATAATTGAGTCATTGAGTTTCGTTATTTTTGTGAAGATTAAAAGGAAAGCAGGAAGTAAGCGCTTTACTGCAGAGTCGCCGATGGTACATCATATAGCAAAAGAAAAAACGAGTATTTCGTAATCTCAACTCAACCCGGAAGTGGAGTGAATGGCTCGCACCACCAACTTCACGATGCCATCAATCACAGAATAAAAAAGAACATTTATCGCATTAAAAAGGAGCGGGACGGGATAGATGACGACGACGTCTTACGCAAATTTCCTTCATGCTCGCTTCAATCGATCGTTTTTGTTACATAATATTTCTTCCCATACCCAGGAGATGGAGCGTCGAGGGATCCAGAATATGGCCACCGAGAAGAATATTTAAACATGCGCACACGCAACACAAAATACGTCGACAGAATGATTCTCCAACTTTGTATTTTCTAGCTACACACCGCGTTTCACAGACCCCACGCCGTAGAAACCAAACGGTGCGAGCGAGACAACCGACGACGCAGTGCTTGCTTCCAGAGTCGCATTGTAATCCTGCATTGTGATATCTCAGCGAAACGCACGAACTTGCGTGCAGAGAGAGACAAAAAAGAGATATTCCATTTGGAATAACTGGCAATCTTATAAGCGATACCGGCTACTCTATAATAAACTGAAGTAAAATATTAATAAGAAGGGAGAATGAAGCTCGCCAATATCTTCGTGTTTTACTGGATACGTTACGATCAATGCTAGATGCTTGCCCAAAGAGATAAGAAAAAATAAATATCCTTTCCATACTCCAGCACGAAAAACGAGCTTCTGGCGCATCGCTCTCATCTGCTAGTGTGATTTTGTCAGACTCAACAATATACAGTGATAGTTTCCAACATAAAGACCAGTGTCCGAAATCCTAGCCCCCAGCGATAAAAATCGGAATCTCAAACGCAGGCTCTTGCGAAGAGAGGGGCTACGCATAAAGCAATATTTTTTCCTTTTTACAGCACTTTTGGCATCGGTGATGTTCTTGGAGCTTCGTGACCATGCATTTCTGGCGTTCTTGCACTACTTTATAAACGAAGGGTTAAAAAAAATAAAAAAAAACATTATCGCAAAAAGCGCAGCTCCTCTTCCCCCCCCCTCCCCTCCCCTCCGCCTTTCCCCCTCTACTGTCAGGGTGTTAGCATAAACAAACATGGCGGCACCCATGGAGCAGAGCAGACACTTGTCTATGTGGCTATGTGGACTGCAAAGAGCCGCCCCCCCCCCCCCTTTTTTTCTTTCTTCTAAAAACTAAAAAAAAAATCAATGAAAGAAAAATTGTAGAGAAAATTGACGTCACCAGGCCACTAAACGCGATGTTATGAACGCACAATTTTTCTGACGCCACGGGAAAGTACGGCATCCGCCACCACCTATCTTTGTGTGCAAGATTGGTGTTCACAAAAACAAACGCTCCGCCTAACGTCCAATGCTCCTCGGCGCACCTGGCATTCCTCAGAGCGTTGTTTTGTATGGGCAGAGTCTCTCCTGCTGCTGTGAAGTTGCAAACGACCCCAGTCAAATTCGAATCCATTGAAGAATAAAAATCAATATTATTGTGATGTAAATCATGATTTAAAGCGTGATTTAAGTGAGGCCAGTTTTACTACCGATGACTTAAATGATAAATCCAACCTTTTTCGCGAAAATATTCCTCAAATTATTTATATTTCACGTTTGTGTATCATTTGATACATTCTGTGTGCATTTGTTTTGTATTGAAAGCAAATAATTATCACACAATAAAGATTTCCGTGAGAGCGAACACGAGTAAAAAGAAGTGCACTTCTGAGCAATTCGGAGCGTTGAGACCTACCTTCCACTTCGTTCAGAAACCAAATAAAGCTTCCAAACTGAACTAAAAAAATCAAGCTGTTTTTGTTCTAGTATGGCGGGGAATACATGAATACGCAGTTGTTAATTAAAATGTATTTTACATTTACAGTAATTGTTTCTTCCGCATTGTTATCAGTGAATGGACGAATTGATCAATCAAATTGGGATGCTGAAAAAAGCATCTGGTTTTGAAGAATCACCATCTTTTAGCTACATTAACCTAAATCCAATTAATGTGATTAAAGAAAGTTGATTTAAATAAAATAGATTTGGTGTGTGTGTGTGTTTTTAATTTGCTTCTTGTCTTCTTTTTTTTTCAAAATGTCACCGATACCTGGAGAACGCCTTTTGGCCAAAACATCTTGGTACGCAGGCGTTCCATCAGTGTCCCGTCGTCATCCGTTTATTCGACTGCCGACTTCAAAGCGAACCGGCATAATTGCTTCACGGCCTCTTCCGGACAAATAAGAAATAAAAACGATGCAGCATCCTCGGCCCAGTTCAGTGCCATCTATCAAGGGGCGGTCGTAGACCCTGGCACAGTGACGTACCGTGCATCGTGGCAGCAGGCAGGCACGCGCCAGCACATATCGGGCCATCGGCGACGCGAACCGGAACACGCCGAGGGGACGGCACGATTGCCCGATTTCCGAGTCGCTTTGCGAAAGCAGCTTTGCCTCGCGAAACTCTCTCCGCCGCTTCCGCGAGGTGAGCGTCCCGTGTGTGTTCCGCTACTCGTCCGGCGCATCTGACTGATTTTTCATTTCGCAAGTATGGCCTCGGGGGAATGCCTCACCGGGAGTGAAAAGGCAAACACGAACATTCGGGCATAATGGATCGCATCCATAAAGCCGGTCGAAGAAACAAGTAAGGAACGAACCAGACAAAAGTGGCTCCAAACCGGAAAGAAGCACGGAGCACACCCGTTTGACGAGTGCTTAGCAGTTGAAGCTCTTGGCTTCGGGTTAGAGGAATGCAGTCATGCTATATACTTATGCTTCCTGTCCAGGGGTACAAGCAACGCTGCGACCAAGAGCTTCGGCAGCTGAATATGTTCGTGCGCGGTTCGTGCGCCTTCCCCGCCTGGGTTTCCATATCTTGTCAACTATCATTTCGTGGACTCGAAAGCATTACTTTCGAAACCAATCTGTGACCTAAACTTGACACTTGCGGCACATATCATTCTCGAACAACAATGCACGGTCGAGCGCGCGAATTAAGTTCAGAGAGACTTTTCGTAGATCGTACGCTGCGGATTGCAGGCGCGTGCTCAATCCGTGCTTGAAGGGGCGGCACTATTGATCCCTACCAACGGAAAGCAAAGCTCTTGAGCACGACTTACGAAAAGTATTTGCCGGAATCTTAAAGGACCGTGTACACATATCTGTTCGAGTTGGCGTTGCCAATTTGTCGCATTCCGTAGCGCCGGATATCGAATAGAGTTCCGACCGTTTCCCATGGCGAAACTTTTCGGAAAAACCGCGACTTACCTGCCGCAGACCATAGCAAACGAACTTTATTGTGCGGAAGGAGACGGCGGTGTGCCGAGATCAGGTGCCTACACTTGTATTCTTTCGCCGTGCTTTTCAGTGGGTGGAATGTGAAGAAAAAGAGTTCAAAATAAGGTCTGAACGCAGATGATTGATTTTCTCCAGCGCCTCATAATTTGACGAGCCTTACAAAAAAACAAAACAAGACGCATTGTCTTTTAGCCATTTGACGGTTCGCCTTTTGTTTTTGTTTCTTTTCCCACTCGAACGAGGGGCTAAAATATCAAACTGCCAGCAATCTAATAAAATAAGCACAAACGTATAAGAGTTAGATAAACGCAATAAAGTAGATACGACAGCAACACGGCGTTTAGCTAGTTCCACCCATCCAAACGCGCGCATGTTGAATAAAACGTTTTATTCCGTGTCGGTTTACTCTTTCCACACAGTTCGCATGCGCGCTGCCTTTCTTTCCACAACGCGAGCGGAACCCAAACCCCCGTCGAATCGCGAGACACGGCGCTGCAGGAAAGACGGCAAAGTGCACACCCGTGTCAATCGCACACCGCGAACGGTTGCGCGTCCCGTCAGAGAACTGTCGGCGTAATCGTCCCAGCGTGCCGGCAGCCGTATTACGCGAGAGGAAAGAACGGCGCACCTCGAGGAGCGTTGCGGCTTTTTAAAGCGCGCAGTTCTCGGAAAGCGGGCGAGCTGCCGTTACTGCTTTTTTTTCCGGGATGCCTAGGATCGTGAAAGCGAAACACGGGGAAGCCGAATGCGAGAGCGTTGAGCGGGCGCCGAACACGGAGACTCCGCGCCGCTCGTGGGAATGGCGAGCGTGTTTTCCGCGTCTTCTTCCTGCCTTGTTTACTCCTCGTCGAAAAGATGGCGGGGCGAGGGGACACGCTTTCACGTCGCGGATTCGCGCGGTCGTGTAAATGACACTCGCTGTCACCGCCTGGTCCGGACTTCCGACGAGGCACTCTCAGACTAGTGTGCGGTAACATCCATGAAGCGCGTTGCTCGCCTCTCCTGGCAGTTTAGCAACCCTGGCTGCGTAACGCACCGCGTTTTGCACAAAGTTCGAAACTTCCACCCGTAGAGAAACACGAGTTTAGTTTTTCGCCTTCTTTTATTCGTCGTTTTCTAAGTACTGTTTAAGGGCCATGGAACCAAGTGAGCGCAATATCCTACAGGGCGGTTTCATGTAGCGTACTACGTCCGGCTCGAAATCTCGCCGGATGCCACGTTGATGAACTTTCGCCGTATGCCTTTGTATGCGCGGAAACAATGTTTTCCAGCTCAATCGATTTTTTTTTCTTTTTGCGTCATGGTTGATTGCGTTTGCAACACAAATGAGCTACTGAATTTTAATTTATACTGGTCTTGATTCGAACCTAAGACCAGCAGGCGATCAAGAAGTCGACTCGTTGGCAGCCATAAACGCCCCAGTAAATGCCGACCGGGCGATTCCAAAAGAAAACAAAATCATAATGAATTTTGAATTTACGCAAGCCAAATACGTCCCTGATTGTATTTACTGAGCCCAGTCATTGACGGAGCCGCTCACCATGCTTCCGTCTATCGCCAACACCAAAAACGACACCGATAACTAAGGGTCTGCGCGTAAACAAATGGGGAAAGTGTCGGACTGTCGGAACGCGGCTTACCGGAAGAGGAGAGGCGTTTTATGGAACCGCTTTATCCGTACCTTGTGCGTAGTGAATGGTCTATTTTGGCAAGAAAGGTACCAATTTCAAGGACGCATGGTTTTCTACCTACTTCGAGTGTATGATGAATACAGGTTTATAAAATAGCAGTCTAAACATGTTCCCCCCACCCACCTCAAAAAAAAAAGATTTCTTTGGCTGTGGCAGTTAGTGAATATCATCTATATATTGGTTGATTCGCGTGTATGATTATCGTGCAAGATCCGTGCAGCTCATGGACTGTGCATAACGGTCCGTGTTCAGTGCATCTGTGACTGCGTCGGTGGATGTTCTCGACGCCTCGAGCCCACCATCGTTTCACGCAGGTAAATGCGGACGCCAAATGCGCATACGCGCCATGGATACAGCTGGCTTTTCGTTGGGACGAAAGAAAAATGGCGCCCACAGCAATGGTAGTCTAAATAGTCGTCTAAATAGTCGAGGCACGAGCACACTGCGCTCAATGCACTTTTTGCACGCATGTTGCGCGTCACTTTCGCGCAGTTGAAGCATCTTCCAAAACTTCGCATGAGTATGCAGCGCCAAACGTGGCTGTCAGAAAGTATAAGTTCCTTCTCTTATTTCTTTTCTGTTTTCTTTTCTATAACTGTGTCCGTCGACTATACTGGCAGAGTAATAGACGCGTCTCCTTTTGTATGATGTAAGAGCAGTAATGTTCACGGCTAAACGTAGCCATTGACCGAGAAAGGAAGCCCGCGTTGTCGCTACCAAAAACAGGCAAAAAATAGAACGAATGGCGGCGGCCAGGCAAGAGCATCGCGCGCGAGGTCGGTATATTAACACACGGAACTGAGGTTTCGTCGTCCCGCGAGCTGGCGAGCTGCGGCTGCGGCGTATACGCAGCTCCAATTCCTCAGACCGCCCGAAGATTCCGGCCACTCAATACCCGCACTTGTTCGCTGGGAACTTGCACGCGCGCTTCTTCACGCCGCCGTCTTCCCCTCTCCGCTCGGCCCACTCGGCTTCATAAACGTTCCGGTCGAAATCGATTTGTGCGAGCGCCAGCGAAACCGGCGATCAAAGTGCGCTGCTAGTGTCGGTCATCGATTCGGGCTCGACCGCAAGTTTCCGCGTGCCCGCCTCGCGAGGACCCCTTCGCGAGACGCCCCTTTGCCGGAAGACATAAACGGAAGCTGACCCGTGTCCGGAGAGGAAATCAGCGTAACGGCCCGCTCACACAAGTGGCATGTGTGTTTCGCCTTCACGCGTCCTTGTATTGGGCTTCTTCCGAGCCCCGAGGATCCCCGTATTTTCATTCTCCGCACGCCGTGGTTGCTCCTTCGTTTTCTATGTAGCATCCTGCTACGACTCGAAAACCACACTTGGAGAAACGGCGATGTAGATAGATAAACGACGGTAGATTCAAAATTATTCGAGGCTACACGTAACTCTGGTCACGGTGGGGCAGCGCGAGGCTGTAGCAACCCTCAACGTTCTGGATACACCTAAAGACGCGAAAGACAGAAAAATATTTTCGGTTGCATGTTTGTTTTTTGCATATACCACGAAAGGCTTGTTACAACGCTACACCAGAACGCAAAGCTGTGGAACTGACAGAGCCGCTAAAAAACTTCAAGCATATACTTTTTTGTTCCAGTTTTGCAGGTGCCATTTTGGATGTAGACTAAGTCCAACGCAACGTTCCCGGGTAAAGCGCGAAACACATGTACGACGAAAGCGTCCAATCCGACGTCCGATCAGGCAATACGACGGTCGGAGGTGAGGGTTTTCAACGCTCTCCGGTGCTACGAAAACCATCGCTCCCCAAGGTCATTCCGGCAGTCCGTACGTCGGATCGGACGGTTTCGTCGTACATGTGTTTCGCGCTTAACTCTGCCGCTATGTTTCCGTTACTATATAGAGAACCAGACCCTCCAAACATCTTAACCCGTATTTACTATGCACGAGCCATAGCTGGGCGGGCTCTTCCTATTCCCACGGGCTAAACGAGACAGAGGAAGAAGCACCCCCGACCAAACTTCCGCGCAGAGCACGCGTCATCGGGCCGAGGAAACGATCGGGCGAAACTGGAACGGCCAACTGAGCCCATCATTCCTTCCGAGATCGTATTGGGGTCTCCAGACGAACGGCAAAGTTGTCCTTTCGCCGCAGTACACTTGCTCTTCTCCGCTCGCCTCCTGCATGCAGCCAAACACGCTCCCAGCTCGTCCCCCCCTCCTCCTTTTATTTTTCTTCGACGCACTTTTCCCTCCCGTGGCCCCTCGTCGTCTCAAATCTTCTTCCTTCCCACACATCGATAGGTAGCCGGTTTTCCAGCCGACCTCCGTGCTCGTATACGCCACGCGCAAAGCGCCACGCTTTTCGTTCCCCAAATCAACAATGGTCGACCGCGAGAAAGCGGCGGCACGCTTCGTGGTTTCACGAGCGTAATGCGGTGGAACGTGCCTGTACGACGAGGTAGCTTTCGGGCTGCTTGCTCGCCTGCATGGGCTGTCGCCGTCTTCGTTTTAATTCCTCGTCGCCGCCCCCGACAAGCTGACAGGCGGTGTATTGCTTGACGCGCAATCTCCATATCGTGTTCGTGGGTGGAGGGGGGGGGGGGGGGCACGAGACGTTCCTGGCAGCTCCTGCTTTGTCTCGGTTATTTTCTTCGTTTTTTTTCTCTCAATAGTTTAGCTTTTTTATCTTTTTTGTAGTTCTGTATATGAAAGGAAAGGTGAAGGTACGACTGCACGTACCCTAGCTTCGAAACATATCGCAAACAGCCTTTTGCAACCCGAATGTCTTCGAGCCTGCGTGCACTCGATCGCATCCTCCGTATTGTGTGGCTACGATATTACTCGGAAAACGTTCGAAGCAGAATGGGTCGCAAAACGGGGCAGTAAGGCCCCCGTTTCACTGGCACTTGACAAGGCCTTCGGAGCAATCTCCTTCGCAGCACCGGCGAATCATCTCGCGAGCTGAACTCTGCCAACAGAGATGATGAGGCCGTACTGCTGAAGCCTCAACGTCACCTAAAGAGGCCAACGTGGCGCGCAGATGGGACACCAGTGCAGCTGCGTCAGTGTTCGGCCTGGACGCGCGTCCTCGCTGATCGGACACGAGTCGCAGCCGAACGCCGACGCACGACTCGCATCCAATCAGTGTCCCGCGTTCGCCTCTTTGGTCTCCTCACTTTCACTTTTATCCATCTATCCTTTCTTGTCACTCTGCTTCACCGTGGTACTCCGTAGTTTGTGCGACGTGCCATTAACCTCTCCCGCTGTCCGTACACGCAGCAACCGGCCGGAGAGACGATCGGAAGGGAGGACCGGCTCCTTGGGACCCTTCCTTCGTTTTAGACGGGTGTCGAACATGAGCAGCCCCGAAACGTGCCGACGCCACGCAGCGGGCGCCCTGACGCAACCGGAAGATCCAGCCGCGCTGTCTTCGAGTAGCTCGCGGCCTTCGAACCAATACCACCAAGAAGACCATCGGGCTTTCCTTCCCCATACGTCATCACTAGTGGATCTATGCAGTGCAGCCTAAAGCTTGCGTCAGCGTCGCCGCCAGCGTCTCGCAACGGGCACGACACTAACACGCGTTTTCCGTTTTGGGCGGTTGGGGAAGCCACACACGATGACGTCACGCGCTGGCCTTGTCTTCTTGGCTGTATTGCCTGAACCCACTGAAACCGTGCGGAAACGCATGCCGTGCAGCTCGGACGTCGTGCCGTGCGGGGCCACTGTCAGCTGTCCGTCAAACGCGACGTGTCATTACTCAAAAAAAGCATCGACGAACGACATTTGTCTTTCTTTTTTCCCCTCAATTTTTTTTTCTTTTTTTTTGGTGGGGACGAAGGCGGCACACGCGAGGAAAAGTTTTGCGAAGCGTTCGAACGGGGCGGACGTAGATGGGGCCGTCGGAGGCACTCGGGTGCGTGACATTGCCTCCCGCCAGCCCCTGTCCTCTTTCGTGAGCGGGTTGAGAAGAAGATACCGCTTACGTTTGTTCACTTTTTAGACTCGCAATGTGGGTCGCTTCTGGTTTAGTATTACTCGTTTGAACACGTTATCGTGATAACACTTGAGGCACCAATTCTTGTTGAGTTGGCGTTTTTCTTTTCTTTTTTTTTCTTTTTTAACAGAAGTAGTGTGTTATACGACACCCCTTCTCATTCCTGGAATCACACTGCGAACATATAGGTGGGTGTCAGAGCTGGCCTTTCGATGTCCTTTTTCTTATTTTCGCTTTTGAGCGTTAAGGAGCACGCAAGAACTAGTGCATAGTCAGAGTAAAGCCAATTTCCTTGGATAGCTCACTAACCAACTCCATCCGATAGCCTTATATATATATAAATATATATATATATATATTGCCGCCCGCAGAGCCGAGAAAGTGGTCGTCGTCGTCGCCGTCGTCTTTGGCACATCCGGTAGCTGACTCGACAGGGGCTCTGGACAGGCAGTCGGCGTCGCTGTGTTTTTGGCCTGTCTTGTAGACCACGGTCACGTCGTACTCTTGCAGTCGTAGGCTCCACCGAGCGAGGCGTCCCGATGGATCCTTCAGGCTCGCTAACCAACACAACGCGTGGTGGTCGGTGACCACCCGAAATGGGCTCCCGTACAAGTACGGGCGGAATTTCGTGATGGCCCAGACGACGGCCAGACATTCCTTCTCGGTTGTCGAGTAGTTGCGTTCCGCGTTCGACAGCGTCCGGCTAGCGTATGCGATAATGCGCTCCGCACCGTCTTGTCGTTGGACCAGTACCGCTCCGAGACCTGTATTACTGGCGTCCGTGTGAACTTCCGTTTCGGCTGATTGGTCGAAGTGGCCGAGAATCGGCGGTGACTGGAGCCGTCGCTTCAGTTCGTCGAATGCCTGTTGTCGTTCTTCACTCCATTCGAAGTTCACGGCGTCTTTCGTAAGGTGCGTGAGCGGCGCAGAAAGCTTGGCAAAATCCTGAACGAATCGCCGGTAGTATGCGCAAAGTCCAAGGAATCTTCGGACGGCCTTTTTGTCGGTGGGCGGTGGAAAGGCCGCTACGGCGCGAGTTTTCTCAGGGTCAGGACTTACACCTTCATTGCTTCTCACGTGACCTGCCAAGATTCGCTGTCCGGAGAGGTATCCTCTACAAAGAAAACTTCGGGGACAGCAACTCGACGTGGCTCCTGGTGATTCCTGCTAGTCTTCGAGAAGAGATCTTCCAAGCCTGCCACGACGACCCAACATCTGGTCACCTCGGCTACAGTAGGACTCTTGCACGGATCCGAGAGAAATACTACTGGCCCAAGCTCCCGAAGACTGTCCACCTCTACGTCCGTTCGTGCCACGAATGCCAACGACGCAAGAAACCACCGACGAAGCCGGCAGGTCTCCTGCAACCGATCGCGCCCCCGACTGCACCATTCCAGCAGATTGGAATGGATCTTCTCGGACCTTTCCCACCGTCGACGCAGGGAAACCGTTGGATAATCGTGGCAACTGATTATCTCACCAAGTACGCCGAGACAAAAGCACTCCCGTCGGGGACCGCCGTGGAAGTAGCCAAGTTCTTCGTGGAGTCTATCGTCCTCCGACACGGCGCTCCCCAAGTCCTGATTACGGACCGAGGATCCTCGTTCATGGCGCAACTGACACAAGAGATACTCCGCCTGAGCCACACCGACCACCGCCGGACCACGGCATACCACCCGCAGACCAACGGGCTGACGGAGCGACTAAACAAGACCATCGCCGACATGATTTCGATGTACGTGGACGTGGAACACAAGACGTGGGATGAAGTGTTGCCCTACGTCACGTTCGCGTACAATACGGCGATTCAAGAAACTACCGGCATTACACCTTTTCAGCTGGTGCACGGCAGAAAGGTGACGACGATGCTCGACGCCATGCTGCCCCACGACCCGACGGACGACGGCACCGACGACGCCCAGCTGGTCACCCAACGAGCAGAAGAGGTGCGACAGCTAGCTCGCCTTCGCATAAAGGACCAGCAACGTGTCGACGCTGGTCGGTACAACCTTCGTCGCCGCGACGTGGAGTTCCAGCCCGGAGACAGGGTGTGGGTGTGGACGCCCATTCGCCGCCGCGGACTCAGCGAGAAACTGCTAAAACGCTACTTTGGACCCTACAAGGTCATCCGCCGCCTCGGGGACTTGAACTACGAGGTGCTCCCCGACGGAACCCGACCATCAGGACGCCGCCGACCACGACCCGAAGTCGTACACGTAGTTCGACTGAAGCCGTTCTACGCGCGATAGGATTGCAGCACCGCATGTTTATTTCATTTCACCGTAAAAATGTTTAGCCATTTCTGTTTTCCTTTTCGTTGCATCGGGACGATGCACTTTTAAAAGGGGGGGATAATGCCGCCCGCAGAGCCGAGAAAGCAACGCTCGGTCACGGTCTTCTAGAAGATTCCCATTCATTCTCGCACTAGTTGTAACTTTCCCTTTGCTTTGTTGTTCTCGAAAGTGCCAGTTCATCCTCGCCCCGAGCGCGCGACGCTCGAACCTTCTTTGCCGAACTTTCGAGATAGTGACGCACGGTAGATAAGCAGCTACCCGCGACCTTGTCGAGGCAGTCCTCGCTCGCTGCTCTGTTGTCGCCGCCGAATCGCCGCCTGCTTTTCTGCTGCCTCGACGCTCTTTCGTTCTTTACTTATTTTTGGTTGGCACAAGTTCGCCTATTAAACCGTTATTTTTGAGTTCACTGCTCGTCTTCGTGTCACCTCCGTTCGTGACAATATATATATATATATATATATATATATATATATATATATATATATATATATATATATATATATATATATATATATATATATATATATATAAAAGAGAGAGAGAGAGAGAGAGAGAGAGAGAGAGAGATTTCGAGGCGGCAGCGCTCTTTTCCCTTCACTTTTTTCTTCTTTTCCTGTTCCGACAGAGGCGAAAGCAGAAACGCGCTTTTGTGTCTGCCGCTGACGTTGCGTCAGTCTCGCCTTCTTCGGTCCTTCGGCCCGACATCGCACGGGCTCGGCGAGACGCACGGCGGATTCCGCGCTGCTGGTTAATTGCCTGTCCGTGTCCCGGACCAACCTTTACTCCGTTCACACCTAAACTGTCAGTGCGGTGGAAGCTACGTGCTCGTTAGAGCAGTCATACATCTATCTTCCACCACGTGATCACGGCCCCGCCCCATACCCACGCGTAGAGAGCGGGGTCAGGCGATGAAAGGGGGTTGATTGATCCGGCAAACACGCAGCTGCCACCCTATTTTGCCAGCTTAGGGGTGAATGAAGTGTATAGGGGGGTGACTGGCGACAGCGAAATCAGCCAGGCTGCTGACCGCGGGTTTCTGGGCGAGCGCACGAAGTACGCGAACTGGCCCCGAGAGTCGCTCTTACAGGATATTAACCCCCGGCGCGATTAGCAAGCCCAAAACCCCCGACCCAGGGCTTCCTTCTAAGCTTCTTGGTCCCCGAGTCGGCGTTCTTAATGGACCTTTTTCACATACCGACGGCACCAGGCGGTGGCTGCACGAACTAAAAATCGAGGAAGGGACCTACCTGCGCTACCAATCGAGAATGGGAGCTACGCTACCAGTTTCTTCGTTCTCTGAGCAGCGGGGCGTGCCCAACGCGCCGTCCGAGTGGGGCATCCGTGGCGTCCACTTAAACGTCGTGTTATTCTTTCCGTCCGCTTTCTTTTTTTGCGTAACACAATTATATGTATGCTGCAATTGCGTTTTCTACTCGCTGATCCACAGCCTCCTTCCGAATTTCCTCGATTTTTCGTGCAGACTTCCGCCGCTTGGCATCGGGCGCTCGCGCGTGCGCAGAACGCTTCTCGGAAAAGGTCCATTATAAACACTCCCTCGTTTCGTCGTGTGAACCAGAGCGAGAGTTACGGACCAGCGGAGCGAACTCTGTGTCGTGGCGGCGTTTCAGCGAGTTTCAAACTTTCAAACCAGACTACCCGATCAATGCCACCAGGCATCCTTTCGGGCACGCTGAGCTCTCCGAGCCTTGACTGTAAAGCCTGCAAAGACTTCCTTATTATTATTATTTATTTCACGTGTACGCGGATCTTCACTTTGGCTCAGCGCAAGCAGAGCCCCGGGTCGCTTCCTGTGATGGCGGCCAAGGGACCGACACAGTGGCGCCCAAGGGACTTTGAAGGGGGAGGCTCGCGTTGCTCCATTGTTGTTTGTTTTAGTGGACGGGTTTACGCGCTGCGCCGAAGTTTATACGCGGTCGTGGATGCACGGGTCGGCGCACTCGAAATTAGCCTGTCCAGTGTGTCGGGGCATCGAGCGAAGAGTCGAGGCGGACAAAGGGCGTGTCTGATGACAGCGTACGACCGCCGATACCAAGCAGGGGTCTTATCGGAGGCCTTTGTTTACTCGGTTTCCTGGAACGACGACGGGAAGCGAGGCTCCAGACGGCTGTTGTTTCGAGCTCCGAGCTTTCGTCGTATCGGTGCGATTTTCTTTTTAAGTGCGTGCTGCGAGCGTAATATCAATAAAATGCGTATTAGCGGTCGCAAGACAAAAATGATAAAAAAAGAAATTAAGATAGAAGCATTGTTTGTACAGGCACGGCCGCTCGAGTCTGGATTTCGCTCCGCTGGAAAGGGCCCGTCAAGTGGCTTTTTTTGTCTGGTGGCAGAGCGGCTGGCGGCGAACGAACGGATGCGGTGCGATGCCCGAGAAACCCAAAAGCATTGCCTAAGTCTCACCGCAGTTCCACGCCTCCAACGACGAAATCGGGAAACTAAGCTGGATGGATGTTTCGGTGTACCTCCGGGTGAAGCGACCGTAGCGAAGCGGCAGTGATCAAGCGGACCTGGCACAGGCAATAGTGTTATTCACTTCATGCACAGTGCACAACGCTTTCTAAGTTACTGGCGTTAACGCGTAACCTTACTTGGCGTCTCGTTTGCATAAGAGCGGGTACAACTGACGGCGCGGCTTATTACCTTCACTCTTGGCTGTCACACATAGAATGTCAGTGGTGACTACAAGACTCTCGTATAAGCAACTTTGACAACGTTGTACACTATACCATGAAACGGAATGTGTGGTCGGAAGAGCGTGGTCCGAATAATGTAGCTTGCAGAGAGAGGTGAACAGTTTGAACTTTGAACTTAATGTCTTCCAGGGCCGCCTCAGTGACTCCGAGGCAAAGCGCCGGCCACGGATTCCCAGGTTGCGGGTTCGAAATCCCGGCCTATCAGGTCCCCGCAATCTGACAGGGACTTGCTGCGGAAAAGGCATCGTGTAATCGAGATTTCGGTTGCTCGTCAAAAGAGGTCCCCAGGTGGTCGAAGTTATTCCCCACTCCTTCAATGGGGCGTGCCAGATGCCCTTCGTTGGTTTGGCACGTAAAACCCTCAAATTTGTTTAATGTTCAGGTTCAAACACAAAGAAGTTTTGGCCGATGTTGAGTAGCGTAGAACCGATGCATAGCCGTAATTCTTAACGAAACGACTCTTTTTATTTTTTGCTTAATTCCATTTGTCATTGGGAAACTACAAAAAGAAATTCAGTTTTGACCTCGAAACCCGCCCCAGGGTTGAATCGTCCTGCCCTTCTGGACCGGCGTTGCCGCAGCCCCCGAGGGAAGGAGCATACCGGTGGCGCGGGTGTTTCCTCATCGAGCTACGAGACCCGCCAGGCCCGAGCTCTTTTCTATTACATGGCGCCGTGTTTCTCGGCATTGCACTTATTTGTTTTCTGTTCTCCCCCTCCTCCGTCTGGCCTTCCCATTTCCCGTCCTCGCAACCGTCGTCTCTCTCTTGATCTTGGTCGGCGTGCGGACCGGTGATGAGATGTCGGGGATTTAAAAGCGATTCGGGGCTCCCAATTTCGCTTCGGAGATCGGAGATCGGTGAGCCCTTTGTGCGCCCACGGCTCTCCGGGGAGAACTCGCCCCGATTGTGCCGCGGGAGGGCGGAGGATCAGCGGCTGCGAGATCCGAGCGCGGAGGCTCTAAACACTACAGATCGATTGGGGCAAAAAGCGCCTCGTACGTTTCTTTTTTTTTTTTATGTGAGCAAGATTGCTTTTTTGTTGCGCTTGTTTTGTTTCATTGATTGCATAACGGTGCAAACTGCTCATCTGAAGAGTTGTTTACAGCGTTTTAGGAACCGTGGGCGTGAGCGTGGGATTTTATAAGGCGCTTCTGCGCTCGCGCGTCCTCGTGTATGTGCGTACTCGTGCTGCCGCTTCAAAAATACGGGGGGAGATCGAACAGTCACGCCTCTAGCGGTACGCTTCAGCTGTGGGGACAACAAACAGCATTTTCTTGTTTGTTTTTGATCCGAGAAATCGAAGATGACGATTCAAAAGCCGCTCCTCGTGCGATCAGAGTACTGGTCAGAGCGAAGCGCTCGTGCCCAGACCGTGCTATAGGGAGGTTCAATTTCTTTGCTTTTCGGTGTTAGTAAACACCGAACTGTGGGGACAACGAGTTCAATAAAGCGCCCCCTATAGTTCAATCTCCTGCCCAATTGGGCTTTTAGAAACGTTTTGCAATGACTTCTGTACGTGATTTGGGTGCAATATACGCACGTTTCCTCATATTCTGTACCGTTTGGCAAGGGCTTTGGAAGCTGACATTCTAAAAATGTCAATCAATTCTATTTAATGTTTATTTGGTGAAATGAAGAATTTGTTCCCATATTCTGGGGTCGGCTACATCAAACTTAAGGAATGAACATGGTCTATGATGGGTGAACAATTACGAATAATGTTCCTAATAAATACTGAATTGAAATATACACAGACACCTAGTAATCATAAGAAATTGCCCATTGAGAGGTTTCCTGATAAAGACAATGTCGATATGTGTGGTGTGGGATTTCCTCACTTTGCCGAACTTGCAAGCCCTATAATCAGTGAGATGGTCTGTGGCTCTGTATGGCGAACATTATACAGCAACGAAATCCATTTTATAACGTTGGCGTTTATAGACGAAACTACTCGCGTACGATTGCCACCTCGTCAAATGACGGAATCGTGCGTGATGAGTGGTAGCGCCACCACGAGAATCTCTTTTGTAGAATAGCTTATCAAGGTCTATCCACTGATTGTCATTGCTGTGGGCGTTGTTGTTAAACCCGAAGTGAAAGTAAACCCGCATCACGTTCCGTTGTGTTTGATCGTCCAAACAATCGACAGCCCGAGGCAGCCAAAAGGCGGAAGTTCAACTAATGGCTGCCGGCTCCACGGCTCTATGTTAGCAAGTTGGAAGCATGGTAACGGTGATGTGTGTCCTACAGGTGGGATGTCTACAAAGGGCAGTAGGTCAAAGAAGTTACACATGAAGATCAGGATGGCCCTTAACTTAAGCAGTAGTCATACTGCTCTACATCAAACAAAAGAGAGCGTCCGCTACAGTCATGACGACAGAATTACCTGCGGACAAGTTTTAAGCCTGTTCAAAGCTTTAGTCGTGTCTGCAGACAGGTGTTCTACTACCAATGTAGAAACGGCAGACATACAATCAAGAAACACGCCTCAGTGTAAGAGGGCCACAGAAAATGTAAAAGGCAACCAAGAAACACGTCTATTTGACAGCTTTTTCGGCAGGCCTTCTGCATCATGTATCTTTGGTACAAAATAAACATTATTATTAATATTAATATTATTATTACAAACAGTGTATGCAGACCGTCTTTTGTATCCTGTACTGGCAGCGTGACCGCGGCTTACATTTCTGGATGGATCTGTCCTCCTTGTACACAATTCGCAACAAAGCAGAAATCGCGACGAAAACACCGACAAACGGTTTGTTTTGTGGTTCGCTGTGAGTGACTCACTTGAAACAAGCAATTTGCCGCGCGCAAGCCGCGCGTTTATTACGTTTATGCGTCCGCTTGCGTGCTTGTGTGTTTAGGCGGGCGACGGGTGCCGAGAGGAGATTTACGACATATTGTACCGGACCTCCGCCAAATCTTTCCGGGACGTCGTGAGAAACTGCTGGACGCATTACGGTTGTCGTACGCCGATTGCCGCAACGTCGCCGTGTCACGGCCGTCTTGTGTTTGGGACACGGCAACCGCTGTTTCCGCGCGCGCGCGGGAGTCTCCCCTGCACGCACGACATCCGCACTGTTTTCGAGATGGCCCTTTTCCTTGATTGCTGATGTCATATAGTCACCGGACGGTAATGTCGGCTAGATTTCATCCGCATTGTCCTCATTGCAAAAGACGACAGTAATTGCATGCGAACCGCATTTGTTCGGCCGTTCTTTAATGCAAAAAACTTTACTTTGCCGGTTTCCATGCCCGTGGATATACGTCTTCCTGGCGCAGGCTTCTCATAAGAGGAAACATGGAGGATTGATCGGCGTCAGTGACGTCACGGTCACCCAGCTAATACATCATAGACAGCCTAAAAGCATTGTCCGAGGCGAGTTTCTTCAATTGTATCACGGTCGTGCGACATTGGTCAATGCGGAACGCAAGTTCGTCTGCTTCTTTTGCATGCATGGATTGTGGGGACGTCAGAGTGCCGAGCTCTGATTGGTTCTGATCGAAGGCTAGTGAGTAGACCTCAAGGCTGCTTGCTTTGAGGTCTACCCACTATCCTATGATGAAAGCCAATCAGGACTCGGCGTCGTTCTGACGTCACCACAACCCCTGTGCAAGAAGCAGACGACTTGCTCTCCATATACTGTCAATACGAACATGTTCGAACATGTTTCAGGCATGTGTCAGCAGATAATTCTGTTATCATATCTGCTACTAACACCGTGTCTTTTGTAGGATGTACTTAAAGGGACCATGAAATGACCTTTTTACTTTTGCCAAATAACTTTTACATTAAACCGTCAACGTTCACTGAATGCCGAACAGGCATCCGTTTTCATCTCGGTTCAATAACTTCTACACAAAAAAATAATGAAATATCGACTTTTTCTCTCTCTCCAACTGACCGCAAAACAAGTTGCGGCGTAATTTTGACGGTCGTGACGTACGCTGGGACAGGAACCGGAAGTTCTCTCGGCTGTAGAATGGGAGCGTCAGCGGCGGCGAGTTGGGGGTGCGCCGGTAGGTTTTACTGCGCTGATGGCGCTGATGTCACCGACGTATTTTCTGAATCGGCGCCCCTCATCGCCGCGATTGCCATGGAGACATCGCAGCTGAGCGAAATTCAATGAGATATTTTTCGCTACAGTGACAGCATGGGACTAGTCCCATACGCCGGTATGCTTGTTGGGAAGTGCGGCGAATCTTCCGGTGAAGACTCCAGAAGTCAACCCAACTGTCATTGTTGGTAAAAGGCGGCCCGTGTCAGTCGTTTGCAAAGCGACGTAGATAGAAACAAATTGCCGCGGCGTTTTTTCGCTGCCTCGGAGATGCAAGAGCGAGCCGACGTTAAAAAAGTTTTGAACTACGACAGTGTCAGCAAGAGCCACGTAAATACCTGTTCACACTCGGAGCGTTCGCGCGCGTTTGATGGAAGTGCTGTATTTACGCTGTTGGTAAGCGCTTCGGGACCGATATTTTACGATTGCAACTCGATACTGACTTGACACTCGGCAAAGGAAGGTTGGACCGGCATTGCACGTAGCTCCCACGAACTGTTATAGCTCGACAGTGACGTGCAGTCGTGTCAGATAAAAATGGCATACTAATAACAAAGTGTACATACCGTGTTACGAAGGTAATCCATACGGCGTTTATTCGAGCTCTATATCACACAAAACAAGAAGATAGAATCGACGGAAGTCCCTTTTCGACGAGAGTGTTCGTCAACACTGCCTCGGAAAACAAGGAAATGACAAAGGGAAGAGATTGACCTCACCTCTTAATCTAAAATTGAGGTCAGCGATCAAACTATAATACGGGAAGGGTCCACAAGGGTCGCGCGGGCATATTCCATTCAGCACGCCAGCCGGTCGTGGGCACTGTCTTGGTCAAGTACCGTCGAAGCAACGCTGCGGAATGGCTGCTAGGCCTATATCTGCCAAACTCGGTTGCCGTTTCAGCTTGTCTCGGGTGTTTGCGGATCCAGCGTTCTTGTTCGTCGTGGTCTGTTTCAAGTACTTTTTTCTTGGTGCTTGAGTCGGGACGCGCGAGAAGAACACGTAAAAAATAAACGTTTGTTGGTCGTCGTGACCACGGAGACGAAGCGACGCTGTCGACCATGCTGATTTGATCGTAAAGGACAGCTGGGACAGCTCCGCAACTGGCGGAGCTGGCTCTCAGCTTCGTTTACCACACGATAGATGGCGCTTGGCTCTCAGCATTATCAAATTTGGCAATTTTCGCCACACATCACTAATTATGCCACAAAATGTGGATCTGAATATTATTTAACAAAACTTTTAGGAAACATTTGCCGGCTATTTATTGTTTATGATCGCGGTGCTGGTGAGGTAGGCGCTTACCCAATAGGCGACGTGGATTCGGCTGACGTGCTGCAGTTCCGCGGATGCATAGCAGTGAAAAGGCAGAGAGCTTTCGAAGGAAAGAAGGCGCAAAAGAGTCCAGTTTTCTTTTAAAAGTTCTATAGCAAAGAATTTTTTTTGGCTCCCTATTTTTGTGTTTTTGTGTTTCTTTTCACACCTTTTACGACACCCGGTGGATGAAATTCGATTTCAGAATCGTTTCATGGTCCCTTTAAAAGCAGCGTAGCCGCGACTTAATACGGACTTCTCGTAGATCGTGCACTACGGATAGCGGGTCCTGCGGGCGCATGTTCAGTCCAAGCTCAAAGTGACGGCGCGAGCTCCACCGCTATCAACGCAAAGCTCTTCTCGCGGACGCCCCGCGAAAAGTCTCTACTAACCGCGAGATAGCGCCGACGGATGTCGTGTTCGGACTAATACCGTTTCGCGCATCGCGCGTACCAGCCGTGCGTAAACGAATAGCAGAGCATAATGACACCTCTAGAGAGAGAGAGAGGGACATCTAGAAGAAGCGCGACACTGCCGCCGCTCCGCATCGCCGGAAACAGAGGTGTCCGACGGTGATGAACATAAATCGTGGCCGGCGAGCATTAGCGACCGATGGAGATTCATGAGCCGGCGCAGGGAGACGCGACACGCGCGCGGCTTAAACAGGACTGAAGATGCGGAAGCGGGCCGTGTCTGTGGAGACGGGCGTCGCCCGCCGCACGCCCGCTGAGCGACCTGGCCGGAGGCACGGCCACATCTGTCACGAGCCTCTTCGCCCAGTCGCTGAGAAGGAGGCAGAGACACGTCGAATCTATACCGCGGAAACGGGACAACGCCAACTGTGCTGACGAGTTTTGAACAATGGGGGTTTGGTTGAACTTTGTTTTTCGGGTCTCGCCTCGCGGCACACGCGGTGGGAAATGATGCGGGGTTCAGGCAGGGCCTGCTCGAGGGACAACTCAACGAATGAAAGTCATTCGCCCGCCCAGCAAAAGTATGTGCAAGCGTTCACGCGCTCGCGATATAGCGTTTCACCTGTGTAACGAACCCCTCATCCGTCTACCCGCGTCGTTGGGCGTGACGTGACGAAAGCGGATGAAACGTTATGTCACATTAGACTTTCTGCTAAAAACGTAGTTCGTTAGGCTTTCTTTTCTCTTTTCTTTTCGCGCTTGGCGGGTTAAGTGTTTAGGAAAAGTTCCCCACCCCTTTTCAGTTTGGGAGATCTGAACTCTAGAGAGGAGGCGACCTCTTCTCCAACGTTCGCTCTCATCAAGTGGAAATAGGTGGGAGGAGCTTCCCTGAATTCTTAACCTCTCACCGACTGTATGTGCCAATATTTGGTTATCCGAGGGCTTTGTGAAAAAGTAGACGCACGAGCACTCTTAGAGTCTGTGAAAAACGATGGAAGAAGAGAGATGTTTCTGAACGGCGCCGCCTCGACACAGAAAAAGTGCGTCGAGGATCCGCTCGCATTTCTCGCAAACGCCGTGAGGGAACCATCCTTATTCACGCACACGTTCTCAAAACCACGCGACCGCGCCTGCGCAAAGGCCCCTAAACGGACAGTGTCCCCGACGGGATATGCGCGAAGCCCGAGCAAACTTCTGCCGCCTTGGCTGACCTTGTTCATTAAACATCTCTCTCTCTCTCTCTCTCGCTTCTTCCACCATGGTGCAAAGAATACAAAATAAACTTGGCAGACGGAAATGGACAAGAAAACGAAGCGACTCTTGAAAAAAGATACGATTGCATTGGTAGGAATGTGTGGGAGACGTAATGCACCCTGCCCGAGCGCAGGTTGTAAGTACAATATAGGAATGTTCAGGCGGACTAACCTCCTGCTGTATAAACAATTAAAATTATTCTCGTTTATAAGTATTCAAATAAATTACTCGATTACTAGAGAAAAAAGGTAATTGGTCGTTAGTTGAAAAAGTAACCGTTACTTTCCGATTACTTCAGATTTTTGAAGGACAGAGTTACCCACCGGTTTGAAAACGGGTCTTTTGTGCTGTCCATTATTGTGTTAGAAACGCCGATTTATAAATTACTAATCTTCTTAATCCACCAAATTCAGTAAACTATTTTTCCGTCGGAGACCTGGTTCGAGGATTCCTTGGTAGGAAATTTGCACATACAAAAGGCGCCGTTAGAAAGAGGAGGGGAAAATAGTAACGGTTACAAGTAAAGCTTAGTACTTCCCAAAAGTAATCACATTACTTTTGTGATGACTTTTTAATAAATGTAATTGTAATGTACTTCCTAATAAATGTACTGTAAATGTAAGAGTACAGGCGAGCTGCAAGCTCGCCTAGGCTTTCTCTCGTTCTAGACCAGGGTCTAAAATCGGCGTAAAATCGCAAGGAGAAGAAAAAAGGGCCGCCGCAAACACAAAACTGCAAAAAGTGTTAAAGTTTTCCAGTTCGTTCGTCCCTTCCTTCGTTTGTTCCAGGTGCAATTATATATGTCAGCGATTCCTTTTGCTGTAAAACGAATAATAAAAAAAAAATTGGTTTTATTACGTTCACGCTTTCTGCTTGTTTCGTTATTCGTCTTTTTTTTTTCTCTTTCTTATCGACGAATGTCGCAATCTGATAGGCTGCGAAGCGATAATAAGACGCCCGGCAGTCGGCGCGCCCTGCGTTCCCTCTGTTCGTTGCAGGTATACACGATGTCAGACTAACATGCGAACACGCCTCGGGCATCTTCGAAGCGTGTCCGCTTTACACATGTACGCTTCCAACATATCTGCAGACAGTTTTTTGTATAACCAATGTGACGTCATACAAGTAAGCCTCAGACGGTGTCTGCACACTGTCTTTTGTACATCGTGTTAGCAGCGGGACCGCGCAATTAAGTTGTCAGCGACTAGATGGACGGTGGGCCCCGTCCACACGGGGCGCAGCCCCAAAGGCAGGCAATTTTACACACTGTATCAACATCGACCGCCGGGATACGGGCTGTCGTATTGCCCAACGTACTGGGGGCGCGATAGCGTCACGCCTCTATTTGCCCATCGCCCGTCTCGCGACGGCACCCCGCCCCCACGGGCACCGCGCGCCGGCGCGGTCGTAGCGATGCAGCCAATTAACGGGATTAAATGCGCTAATCCAATTAACCGACTGCCGCGCGGGCCTAAATGCGGGATTGCTATCCTGCTTCGTTTTTCCCTCCGCAAAAGACAGAAAGAAGCCCCGACGCAAACGAACTCCGGAGTCGGGCAATCTGGCCGTCGCGCAGAGAAGAGTCGTCGGAGCCGAGGCATCAAAATTGCAGTCGCGAGGGTTTCAGTTTAATCGGTAGGGGACTAACGAACGGTCCTTGCCCGGCACATGTTTAACGTCTCTCGTCATCATTCGCGCAACGACGAGTCTTGATACAGGCTGACGAAGGAACACAGTCGGCTGCGTAACAGTCCTGTGTGTTGACTTCCTCGTTTTGCGAGCGAGGAAGTCACGCGACTTTTTCCTTTCAGTCGTGAAAGGAAACTCGCACACTCTCTCACAGAAGTCTGCGAGTTTTCTTTCCCGCAGAACACAAAGAATGTCAAAATGCCTCAGCATATCGCATCTTTTTTTTTTTTTTTGTCTAGTCCAGCTTTGGGTTTTGTCATTCGCCGAGATATCTCTATTGTTCAACGTGATTGACGTGTCTTTGTGTTCCGTATAAAAGTTAACTCACAAACGGGTTTTTGGTGTGTGTGTGTGTGTGTGTGTGTGCGTGCGTGCGTGCGCGCGTGTGTGTGTGTGTGTCGTGTGTGTGTGCGTGGTGCGTGCGTGCGTGCGCGTGCGTGTGCGTGCGTGCGTGTGCGTGTGCGTGTGCAGACCGCAAGCTCTGAAATGAATGTCGACGCAAAAGCATAACGTGTTTTTTTTATTTTACACGTTCATTTTTATTTTAATTTAATACTCCGTTTCGCATGAAGTCCGACCTCAACAAACGCCACGATTCCGTGGAACCAATGAATCTGCGCCCAATGTCAGGGCGGTCGTCCTGCTTGGGCGTTTACTATATCATTGGCTAGACCAATCACGGACTGAAAAAGAAAAAGCGCAGGATAACGGCGCATTAACTGTGCGATTGGTTACGTGATATAGCAAACGAACAAAGACGACGAGTATCGTGACGATGCACTTTTTGGCCCCGCTCTACTGGCTCCGTCGGATCGTATAGGGTTGGCTGCGGAAGGACCTGATGTGAAAGCGGAGTCGAGGATGTTTCCTCGCTCATTTTAATCCAAACGACGATCAACTGAATCCGACTGCCACCCAATGTAATTCGAGCGCTATCTAATTTAATCCCGGTGCTACTCAATGCAGTCCCGGCGTCGGTGAATTTCATCCACAATAGATACGCGTGTGCTTGCCTACAGCGGTCGCGTTTCGCTTACATTTGTGATAACTAGAGTAATTGTTTTAGAATTAGATTTTGTTTGCGATAACTGATATTTTGATCACTATTTCGATTACTTGGAGTTACCATAGTCGCATGGTTGACTTAATTGACACGTTGATTACTCTTTTGGTAACCTCGAGTCCTTAGTGGCGCACTGGACTTTAATTCAGCTGAGTTGACGTTTTGTTTACTATTTCTTATTAGCTTATATTATATCAACTGGTGATATAATAACTCTAAGTAATCAGAAGAGTCACCAAAATGCCAATTATGCCGAATTAAAGTTCATTAAGTCAATAGTAAATCAAAGCAATCGAAAAAGTGATCATTATGTCTATATGGCTCATAAGAAATAAATTAGTATAATATTACCTCAAACTAATCAAAGCGGTCATCACCAAGTTAATTAGGCCGAATTAATATCACCTGGGTCAGTAGTAACTTAAAGTAATCAAAAGAGTAATCATATAGTGAACTAGGCCTATAATAATCAATTGGTTGAATATTGTCTCAAAGTAATCCAGTCATTAAAATGTCCTGAAGGCCGAATTAAAGTTCATTGGGTGAAACGTTACTCGAAGTAATCAAAAGAGTAATCATCATGTCTATTAGGCTCATAATAAATAAGTGGGTTCAATATTCGCTGAAAGTAATGCAAACGGTCATCACAACATCAATTAAGCCGAATTAAAGTCAACTCGGTCAAAAGTAACCCCAAGTAATCAAAAGAGTAATACTAAAGTGAATTGAGCTCGTAATAAGTGACCTGGTGGTATACTAACTCGAAGTAATCAAGAGAGTCCCCAACATTTCAATTAGCCCGAACTAAAGTTCATTGGGTCAAAGTAACTCAAAGTAGTAAACGCCAGTAATCATAATGTCAATTGAGCTCATTATAAATAATTTGTTAGAATATTATCTTAAAGTAATAAGGAGAGTCATCATAATGTCGTTTAGGCCGTATTAAAGTCTATGGGTCAAAAGTAACTCTAAGTAGTCAAAAGAGTAATAGTACTGTGAATTGAGCTAATAATAGGTGAACTGGTTTCATAATAACTCAAAGCAATCAAGAAAGGCCCAACAATTTCAATTAGCTGACATGAAGCCTATTGAGTAAAGAGTAACCTGAAGTAATCAAACTTCTAATCACAACATCAATTAAGCTTATAACAAATCGATTGGTTGAATATTAGCTCAAAGTATTCAAGTCATCAAGATGTCAATTAAGGCAAATTAAAGTCCATTGGGTCAATAGTAATTCGAAGTAATCAAAAGAGTAATAATAAACTGACTCGCGGTCATAATAAATCGGTTAGTATATATATATAGTTTGTTCAAAGTAACGTCAAGAGTAATCATGAAGTCAATTAGGCGGAATCAAACTCTATTGTGTCAATAGTAAATTGAAGTAATTAAAACGGTGATCAAAATGGTAACTGAGCTGACAATAAATCACTCGGTAGTATGAAACCTCAAAGTAATAATAATAAGACATTATGTCAGTTAGACCGATATAAAGTCAAATAGGTCGCTAGTTACTCAAAGTTATCAAGATGTCAATAATGTTGGTTTTAATCAGTTATATGACCAATATATCGGGGAAAGATAAAAAGTAACCACTAAGTTAATTGAGATAATTTAAAGTCAATTGGATGTAACACGGACTAATCAAAGGAGTAATCAAACTCTTAGCTGGATATATATAAAGTTGCCTTTGTCAATATTCATTCAAAGTGATCGACTGAGTAACGAAATGTTTGCATCTATAAAGCTTTTTATGTCACTAATAGCTGGGCGGTTTCATTTGGATTCAGGCAATGAGTGGCAGTCGTATTTTTCATTTTGCTTCTAAATTTTATATTTTGTGGAGAATGTTCCAAGAAGAACGATCCTTTTTATTTTAATCTCCTAACATGATTAGTTCCTGAGAAATAAAATCGCAAACAAGCGGGAAAGAACTACGAGGTTTTGAATATTGTCGTGTGTGGCGATTTGAATCACTGTCAATCTCAAAGTATTTAAAAGAGAGCCTCAATATTTTTTTAGTGTGATATATTGGCAAGTAGATAAAACGACATTATAACTGAAATTTATTATTCGTCGCTCCAATGTTTGTAAAAATCCCCAAACATGCCTCCTCGAACAACAGTGACCTAAATTGCGGATTTTATTTTGAGTCGACTATGTTTAGTATCGCTTTGAAATAATACCACGTGTACAGCCTTTTATTGTATTCCAAATTAAACAATGTTTGTGTTTTTATCATGTACGAGTACTGAGAAATAAATTATGAAACAGAAAGAGTTTTCACTTTTCGTTCAACTCCAGCACGCTGTATAAAAAAAAAAACATTTTTAATTTTTTCTTTTCTCGCGTTGCGTTCTCTTTACACCCTTCTTTTAGCCAGAACACATACCGTTAGAGGTATTTGCCTTTGTTTTGAATTTTAAGCCTTTAAATATGCTAAAAAAAGCAAATGCCGATGGTGAGATTTGACGATTTTCGTGTGTGGCGTTTTTTAACCACTCTCAATCTCAAAGTATTCAAAATAGATGTTTTATATTTTTTTATTGTGATATATATGCAAATCGGTAAAACGACATTTCAACTACTATTTATTATTCGTGGATCCAATCTTTGTAAAAATCCTCAAACATGCCTCCGCGAACAACTGTGACCTAAACTGCGGATTTTTTTGTTAATCGACTATGTTTAGTTTTGTTTAAAAAACAAACAAAAAACGTGTAGAAGCTTTCATTGCATTCCACATTATGTGAAGTTTGTGCCTTTATCATGTACGAGTACTGAGAAATAAATTATGAAACAGAGAAGGTTTTCACTTTTCGTTAAATTTTAACACGCTGTATAAAAAACTTTTCTAATTTTTTTCTTTCTTTTTTTTGTTTTGCCTTTTTTTACAGCCTTATTTTACCCAGAATACATTCCGTTAGAGGTATATGCACTGATTTTGAGTTTTAAGCCTATAAATATGCTGAAAAATTATTCGGTTCTGTTATCAACATGAATTTCTCATTAAAATATAAAATTTCGCATTTAAAATCTAGGTTTCCAATAGGAAGTGTATTTTACTCAAATGTTTTACAATATTATTCTTTGATATTTCTAACGTAGTATAGATTATGTAGCGCATAGGGTTTAGGCTTCAGGCCCCTCCAATCATGGCACTGGCAGAAATTGTCTGAAAACCCGCTTTCGGCAGTTGCGATTTTATAGTGCTTAGACGTTTGGAATTACAAACTTGTTATTTTACGCCTAACGACATTCATGTCTTTTATATGAGTATTTATTCAACGTCCCTTAGATTATTATAATAAAGAATAAAATATACAGCTATATAACCCATAAACCCACCATCAGCATTTGCTCTTTTTTAGCACATTTAGATGCTTAAAACTCAAAACTAGTGCGTTAACCTCTAACAAAATGTATTCTGGCTAAAAAAATGTAAAAAACGCAACTGAAAAAATTTCAAACAAAAAAAATTTTTACTTTTTTTTACAGCGTGCTGAAATTGAACAAAAAGTGAAAACCTTCTCTGTTTTGTTATTTATTTCTCAGTACTCGTAGGTGATTAAGACACAAACTTTACATAATGTTGAAGGCAATGAAAGGTTCTACACGTAGTATAATTTTAAAAATAAAACTAAACATAGTCGACTATAAAAATCCGCCGTTTAGGTCACAGTTGTTCGCGGAGGCATGTTTGGGTTTTTTTACAAAGATTGGATCAACGAATATTAAATAGTAGATGAAATGACGTTTTACCGACTTGCATATATATCACAATAAAAAAAATATCGAAACTCTCTTTTGACTACTTTGAGATTGGGAGTGGTTAAAAACGCCACACACGAAAATCGTCAAATCCCACCGTCGGCATTTGCTCTTTTTTAGCATATTTAGAGGCTTACAACTCAAAACCAAGGCAAATACCTCTGACGTAATGTGTTCTGGCTAAAAGAAGGGTTTGAAGAGAACGCACCGCGAGAAAAAGAAAAAAATTTAAAATGTTTTTTTTTTCTAGACAGCGCGCTGAATTTGAACGAAAAGTGAAAACCCTTTCTGTTTCATAATTTATATCTCAGTACTCCTACATGATAAAAACACAAACTTTGCTTCATTTGGAAGGCACTGAAAGGTTCTACACGTGGTATTAATTTCAAAGCGATACTAAACATACTCGACCCAAAATAAAATCCGCGATTTAGGTCACAGTTGTTCGAAAAGGCATGTTTGGGGATTTTTACGAAAATTGGAGTGACGAATAATAAAAATCAGTTATAATGTCGTTTACCTAGTTGCCTATATATCACACTAAAAAAATATAGACGGTCTCTTTTGAATACTTTGAGATTGAGAGTGATTAAAAAACGCAACACACGACAATCGTCAAAACCTCGTAGTTCTTTACCGCTTCTTTGAGATTTTTTTTTCCTCAGAAACTAATCATGTCAGGACATTAAAACAAAAAGGATTGTTCTTCTTGGGACATGCTCCACAAAATATAAAAATTTGAAGCAAAATAAAAAATACGACTGCCACTCGTTGCCTGAATCCAAATGAAACCACCCAGCTATAAAACCAAAAAGTAATCAGAATATCAAATGAACTTCTACAAAGTTATATCTTTGTCAATAATTCCTCGAAGTAATCGAAAAAGTAATAAAAATGTTTGTGGAACTTTTATTATCTAAATTGTGTTATAAATAGATCGAAGCAATTAGAAGTGGGAGCGATTTTAAGTCAGCGGTATCAATAATAGCGAGCAGTAATAAAAAGAGTAATCACAATTGCAATTGTACTTATATCATCTGAACTGTATCAATAATAATTAAGTGGAAGTAATGAGAAAGAGTAAACAAAACGTCAATTCAGCGGAAGTCGAGTGCGCCACAAATAACTTGAAGTCACCAAAAGAGTAATCGACATGTCAAGCGTGGGACTGAAACTCCAAGTGATCGGAATAGTGATCAATATATCAATAGTCCCCAACAAAATAATCTAAGTGTATAAATAATTACTCGAATTTATCAAAAGTTGAAGCGAAATACAACCATTAAAGACAAAAGCCTGCATGTATCTATTGGGGATTAGATTTACCGACCCCGGGATTAAATCGGGTGGGTTAAATTGAATGGCGTTTGAATTAAATTGCATGGCACTTGGATTGAATCGATCATCATTTGGATTAAAATGAGAGCGGAAATCCTTTAGAAGCTCTGCCTTCAGCGCGAGCTCGCTGGCTTCCGCGGCGCTTTGGTTGCGCGTGCCTGCGTGTTCACGCTTGTGTTAGCAGGGCAGAAAGCTCACGCTAAAGGCGAAATGCTTCTATAAAAAAAAGCAACTTCATTTAACCTTAGCACGGACTAACTGCGAAGGCTGTGCAAGTGCGAGCGGCTATAGCTTCGACTGCCTTGACTGGAGCACTCGCTGCACGAGCGCTCGTGCAGCCGCCGAGGCTTCATCCAAAGCTACTAGCTCGGGCTTTTGGCACGCGCGGCTAACAATAGTCCATGCTAAGGTGAGACGAAGTTATAGTCTCAGCTTAAGGGTGAACGGAGTATACATGGGTTGCACGTGACGTCATATCCTTCCTGCTTTCTGATGGCCAAAACCGGCCGTTATACTTCGTTTCACCTTATGTGCGAGCGAAGGCAAAGCTGGAAGCGCGAGCACGAAAGCTCCGTGCCTTCAGGCTTTGCTCGAGCGCGCGAGCTGGGCAGAAACGCAAAAAGCGCTAGTCTCGCGCTTCTAGCTTTGGCTTCGCTCGCAGATAAAGTGAAACGAAGGATAATGAAGCGGTGCTCACTCGTTTCCGCTCGCTCGCGACGCTCGTGTACTGCTCGCAAGAATATGCACATAAAGGCTACGCTCGAGGAAGTTCGGCCACCAGAAAGGAGGACCAAATTACGTCAGTGCAACCTATGTATAGATGCTTTCAGCGCGAATCAGATTGAGCCGCCATAGCCGACCATCTCTTGTCCTACCGAGATGCCGAGCCACTGAAGCGGGCGTTGACGAGCCTCCACAAAGGCCTATGCTGGAGAGAAGGACACATGCAGTATAGCTCTTAAAGTGTCAATAACCTGTCCTGCTGTGGCAATGATGAAGTGAAGCGAACGGAATAAGAGGATACAAAAACTGAAGGTCGGTTATGGCGGCGCCCATGCACAGCTGCCTGAAAGCGTCTATAGTATCCATTTCGATCGCACATGAGCAGCAGGTGCCCAACCCTGGAAAGAAACTCCCGTACGACGTTCTGCGCTCCAGGTAGGATATACCGGGTGGCTCAAGGAGACGGCAGGCTCTTTAAATCGACCGGAAAATTCGGTTTCTTAACCTATCGCGCTACGACTTTGTGCAGCGTTGCCCACAGATGGTGCATTTTTTTGTAAAATTTGCAAAGAACGAACTTACCTGAGAAAAAAGTAAAGAAAGAAAAGGCTTAGCTCCTATGGAAACGCAGTGACGCCGCCGGTCTGCAAACAACACGGCGCCGTTTCGCACGGGAGACAAGAGATGGCGCAACGAACGCCGCCAACGAGCGAGCATACGGCGCGGAGAGCCGGCACTTTAGCAGACGATCCTTTCGACTCAAAGCGGCTCGCGTTCCGCAGGCGACGACAGTCGCAGAAACAAAAACAGGCGCGGTAACAACAAGGAACTGCAGTTCCTTGTCTGCTAAACACGATGGCTCTCGGCGTCGTCTGCTCGTTCGTTGGCGGCAGTTGGCGTCGCGACCGCTTGCGCCATCTCTTGTCTCCCGTGCGAAACGGCGCCGTGTTGTTTGCAGACCGGTGGCGTCGCTGCGTTTCCATAGGAGCTAAGCCTTTTTCTTTCTTTACTTTTTCCTCAGGTAAGTTTGCTCTTTGCAAATTTTACAAAAAAATGCACCATCTGTGGGCAGCGCTGCACAAAGTCGTAGCGCGATAGGTTAAGAAACCGAATTTTGCGGTCGATTAAAGAGCCTGCCGTCTCCTTGAGCCACCCGGTAGTTTCCTCGTCGTCTCGGCTCGAAGTTACGACTTCGGCGGACTATTCATTTATTCGTGTACGGTTTAACGTCAACTGTCGTTCTTAATGCCAGAATGTATGAATGGATGCGTACGGCTGAACCCTCTAAATCGGGCGTCGACTTGCGCCACCTAGCCAGTATTTTTTACAGAATAGTTAACGCTTACGTAACGTATGCAACATTAAGGTTAAGCCTTTTAATGGTAATACTCGGTCAATGTTGGCCAATCGCGCGTCGTCAACAGGACGGTGGGGAACTACGCGGAACAGCCATCGAAGAATTGCAGCGCCCGCTTCCCAACACTTGTCGGCCTACCGCGGTTGCTCCCCGCGGTCTGTATGGCGTGAGGGAAAGGCCAGCGGCCCATTTGGCTAATGACCCCGACGCGCTCAGAGAGGCCCCGGCAGCACGTCTTGGCCAATTTCCCCGGCGAAAGCTTCGTGCTGCGCGCTTTTAGCAACGCTCCGAGCGCTCATTTGCATGCCACGACATACTAGCGCGCAGGACAGAGGACCCAAAGAAGAAAAAAGGAACGCGAACGCGTTTCGCCGAATGTGAAATACAAATTTGGGGGATCTTTGGTTCGCTTCCTCGTTGCATTAGATTTCTTTTTTCTCTGGGACGGCGAGGGCCCGCAGGGGAATGAGCAGGAAGGCGGGGGATCCAAGTCTTTCCTAGATGTGGGTGCTGTGCGTGCATGCGTGAGCGAAATTTTGCGTGTGCTAGAGTCGATTTGTACCGGCTATACGGAGAGAGAAGAAAGAAAGCCGGAATTAAGGAAGGAACGCAAAAGTTTTCAAACCTCGGCTCATAAAGGTCTTTTGTGTTGACTACCTTTTATACTGGAATCCGTTTTGTAAAGTAAGACGTCGTTTTCGAAAAGTTTAACGCGGCCATACTCTCAAACAACGCAAACGCAAAACGAAAACAGAAAAGAAGGAAGAGAAAAGAAATAGGAAAGAGAGAGAGATAGAGAGAGAGAGAGAGAGAACGGTGTAACCGAAATCGCCATCATGTTTTTATTTTACGCCTTCGCTAAGTGACGTGACTCGAGACAACCGCGTTTAACTCGAGATGGAACCATACATCACCGCGTCGTTAAGTAACTTTATCGTGTACCCTGCTTTACAGATCCGGTGCTAGCAACCCTGCTTATCTTTTGGCAAACGCGGAAGAGCTTAATTATGCGAGATAAAATGCACGGAAGTCATTACGCATGCGTGCGCGAATATCACATTTCCTGAAGCACGATTCCAGCGTTGCGAATTTTCGAGCTAGCGGTAGAGCACTTAAAACTTAACTTAGCCTCCCTCCTTATGAAAAAAAGAACAACAAAAAAAACGTATAATTGTATCCGCCTTAAACATACTGCGTAAGTTTTACTGCCATCTTTGCTTGCAGAAGAAGTTAAACTGCAGTCTCTCACCTCACACCTCCGGTCGCTTAGATAACTCTTGCAAACTGCTTTCACCGGTTCCTAGAACCAATGGTTTTAAATTTTCTCACTTGCAGCTTTCTAATTAACAACTGAGAACAATTTATCAGACTCAATATATAGTAACCATATTTTATATTTCAAATTTTCGGGAAGCACTTGCCATCTTTTACGGTTTCTAATTCCACTCATTCGTTATCCTTTGTTTGTTTGTTTGATTATTTTCTTTGTTCATATGTCTCCCTTGTGTAAAGACCCTGGTGGGCATTTAATGAATTAATAAATTAAGTTAATTGGGGTGGAAACGATCAAAAATGATTCCCTAGCCAATGGATCATGCGCGAACAAAGAAAGGGCCGAAGACGAGCGAACCACGAAACGGCTCGCGTCGAACCTGACTTGGGAATGGCAAGTCAGGGCTATACGTCAGAGCGCGGGTAGCCGCGGAGCACGCACAATAAAGTAATGAGAGACGGGCCCTAACTATTAGTCTGATGTATCCTATTGTCCCTATACTTGTTATTTCACCGCGGCCTCACTCGTGGCCGTCCTACATCCGAGGGAAGATCACCGTCGGCACGATCCACGAGGTATGCGGGAACTGCTGCAAACTGTCCTTTGTCTTCGCCGAGTGCTTGGCGGAGACAATGTCAAATGAGTAGGAGATGTTTCGAAAATCAACGTCTTATAGCGAACGCCGTCCATCGTAGCAGGCGTGCGATGTGAGACAATTCATCTCCTCCCTTCGTGTCTAGTTGATAAAAATGATGTTATCGCTGGCCACGAAGGCCGGTAACAAAGGTGTATGTTACACGTCTTCGAGCAGAATTCTTTTTTTTTCTTCTTTCGTTTGGTGGGAGGTTGCTTCACTCTAATGATTGGTCCGAGAGACTTCATAAGCTAGAAGTTACGGAAGTGCGATCTTTCAAAGCCAGCTAGGCAGCGGTTCGCCCTACGTGGAGGAGGCCCGTATCTCTCCTCATCGCAAGAAGCCAGACGTCCTAGAAGGACGGTCCTGTCGCCATTTCCCCTGCAATCTTCCGAGTTGAAACGCGGCGAAAGTGGTGGTAGCGCGTGAACGACACCGACAGGCGCGCATCCCAGCGGAGTGCCGCAAGAGGAGGACACTCGTCTAGTAACTCCCCCCCCCCCCCCCCCGAGAAAACACACACACAACAAACAAACAAACAAACACACGCACGAGGCAGCGCATCGCCTAAGCATATATTTGCGGGACGACTGGCAACAGGAAAACAGCTACCCGCAGACGGTGAGACGGTGACATCTCGAAAACTCGGAAACTCGGACTTCTTTTCCCAGACTGGTTTCCCGTACTCAACGAGAACAAGCACTGTCTCTCGAAGAACTCGGCGCCGAGGCTCGCTCTCTCTTTCTTTCTCTTTCTCTCTCTGGAGATCCGTCTGCCTCCCAGCTTCCGCTTTTTTTTTTTTGTTCTTTTTTTCATAAGTTGAGAGCTCTTGTCTCCCTTCATTTTCTTCTACTGTGGGCGGTCAAAATAAAAATGTTCTATGAAGAGCCCATCGTCCCCTAGTTGCGAGGAAAAAAAGTACAAATATAGAAACAAACCCATACCCGCACCCGCGTGAACGCTTCTCCTGTATACGCCTAGTGGTGCCTCGATGAGATACACAAAAGAAGGGAAACATAAAACTAAATAAGAGCGAAGTATCATTTGCATAGTCTATAAGTGTGACTAACATTAGTTGCCAGTTCTGAAGAAAATGGTATTGGTTCGTTTGGTGAGTGCTTGCGTTCGTCACATTCCCGCCTGGAGCGTTGGAGTTATCGCTCGTTGGACAGGGGATTCGTTTATCGTTCCACTTTATCCTCGAGATGAGCTGTGTTTCAAAGAAGGCGCTCATTATTGCTGGGAGTACTCGGGCACCAAAAACTAAGAAGTATAATTATTTTTTTCGTTTTCTCTTTTAATCCGCAACTTGCAAGTGCAAGTGCTTACCTACTGGCAAGGCAATTGGTTGCTCATTGTAGAGTTGGTTTACGGTTGCAGCTAAAGATTCCTATAAAAGAAATGCTCTGGATAGTAACCAGAATATGATGTATACAAGGTGAGAGTACGGCTGAAGCTGTAAATCGCAAGGATCAATCGAACAAACACCGGACTTATCTGTAGCAGATGCCGCAATTAAAAGAAATCGAACTTTTTTTCCATTAAGCTTCCGCGCATGTGTAGACCACCTGTCCTGGCCTTGCTTCCAGCTGTCGCCATTTTCGGAGGGCAAAGTTCCGGTCGACCAACATCACTCTAAAAAAAGCTTGTGCGTCTACTTTCCCGCACAACACTCTGAGAGCCAATCACCACAGCTTACGGAGACAGCTGAGCGAATGACGACGCCAAAACATATGTTTAGACAAAAAAAACGCAGTCTGAGTTGTGACATTAAGAACGCAAGCGTGACGCTTTGCATTGCTGAATGTCACAACTCAGATTGCGTTTTTTTTTAATCTAAACATATGTTTCGGCATCGTAATTCGCTGAGCTGCCTCCGTAGGCTGCGGTGATTGGCTCTCCGAGTGCTGTGCAAGAAAGTAGACGCACGTTTTTTTTTTTTAGAGTGATATTTAGCCCCTATTTTTGCGCGTATTTCGTCTCTTTTGACCATCCATGTTTGTGTATACCCTAGTATGGGGCCTAAGGGGCAACGAAAATCAATACAACGGCACGATGCCAATGAATTCTGACGGGCGGAGTCAAGTTGGGCTGCCCTTCATTTCCTTAGCTCGAAGACAACTCCGTAGATGGCGCTCGTTACTGGAAAAAGGTAAAGAAAAAAGGTTCATTGGGCGCGACCTTTATCTTCGAAGTCATATAATGGATGAAATACAGCATTTAGGAGCGATCGTTTCAATCTTTTGACAGTTGTTCCGCGAGCTCTTATCAATTTTTAATCAATTAAAAAAAATTGAATTGGTGCGTCACGTGACCAGGAATGCTAGCGAAGGAAGGGGGAGACGGCGGTATGGTGGTAGAAACACGTCACTTGACTTTTGCATGCCTGACGAGAAGAAAATTGAACAAAAAACCGCACCTTGGGCTCATTCGTCACTCCAAATTCCGAAACTTGGAAACCACGGCCTCAGTTTGTAACAAAGCCAGCGAGAAATGCTCGCAGCAGGTCTGCTGAGGGAGAAGCCCTAAACACAGTCCGTGGAATCGGGACCGGTCAAGCCGAGTGCGACCTTGGCGTGCCTCGCAACCGCATAACCGGGGAATCGCGAAAAACGTGTCATTTTCGGAACAAACTGGGGCAGCGGCGGTGTAGGCGCAAGATACGACGCTATGCGCTTCACAAATCAAGCGAAAAGAACGGACAGGTCGAAAGGAAAAGGGGGCTCGACGAAGGTTGAGTCTTTCGTCCGGATTTTCTAAAAAGAATTAAAGCAAAAATAAAAAGAGGTAAGACGCCCCCAAAACAAGGACGCGCCGCCACTTTCCAGAGTTGCACTTTTAAAAAAGTAGAGCTACGCCATTTTTCTTCCGCTTCTAAATTTCTTTCTTTTCTCGAGTGCGCGCGGCGAAAGCTTTGTCGTCCATTCTTCAGCAAAGTGCGGAAAAAAAACAAAAAACGATAAAATAACAATCACAAACAAACCGTTTTTTTTTCAGTCAAAAGTTTTTTGTATTTTTAGGAAAAGTATCACGGAAAATCAACGTTTAAAAAAAAAACGGATCCGAAAAGACGCATTTGACGAACGATGAAAGGACGGACGATGCAAAGCACGCATTTCAAAATGCGGACGTTTTATAGCTCGAAAAAGCAGAGAATAAAAGCACTGTATCATCCGGACCCATTGACACTCGGAGCATTTTCGTGGCGAGATCTTTACAGCCGATGAAGTCACCGTGGTTTCCTTCGAACGCATAAACGTGACGGAGAACCCCCTCAAGCTCCGTCTTCGGACAACCATTTCAAACGCGGCCGGGAACGATTAAAGCTGCCAATTCCTACGTCCACACGGAGAGAAAAAGGAGAAAGAACGCCAGCTCGACAGCTGGAAAGCATATAAAGTCCGATCTTTGAGCGCTACAAAGTCGAATAACTTGATGCGCTGTCGCTGAATCAACCATTTCGATCCAAACGATCCAACAATAAAAACATAATAGAAAAAAAAAAAACTGGGCGGAAGCTAAGTCTGGCAGTCACCGAAACGGATGTAAGCGTGGCACTGACGTCTCATTAAATCGCTTTCAAAGACCAACTTCCACAACGCACGTTCGGAGCTCCGTGGTTACCTTTCAATATTATCTTTAACTTCTTTGTTTTATTCATTTTAACAATGCGTTTCCTGTCGCCGACTTTAGCGTGGTTCGGTGTTCGAAAAATGCGAGGTTCCGTGAGTAGCAGGCAATTTCAGTCGTCCCCAGCTTTCCGCCCCAAGGTACGGTTCCTGACAGGAAGAGAAGGACATGGAGTCTCTTTCGAATGCCCGGCCCCCAGTACGCGCTTATTGCCTTCCGTCGTGCTTTGGATGCGCCTGACCGCACGAGCATCACGAGACGCCGAAGAGTTGTTGACGATAGGAAGCGGGACAGGCGTTCTTACCTCACTGCCGTTCTTACGTTGCCAGAGGGGCCGGTTCACACAGAGCCGTTTTCCTACGTTGAGTTATGTTTCGAAAGCTCACGTAGGGATTGTGTCGAGAGTCACCGAGACACATCTACGCTTCGCATGAAGCGTGCACGAATCCTGTTCAAGGCATGTTGATGTACCAATGACTTATACGTAACGTAAGAAAAAAACGCGAGCAAACGCTTCTGTGTGAATGTACGTTAAAGGGGCAACGAAACGAATTTCGGGCTGGGGTAAATAACTTTAGATTGGAATCTTACTAATCGCATATCGTTTCGTGGGCCAAAAGAAAGAGGGTAGAAAGTCAAAAGCCTGCTTTTCGGTACGAAAATTCAAAAATATAGCGGACTATTTCGTAGCTCCTTTCCTTCGAAAGCTTTCCGCCTTTTCACTGTGGTGCATCCGCGGTACCCAAAGTACGTCAGCCTAACCCAGTTCACGCATTGGACACGAGCACGACGTCACTCGGACGTATGCGCCCGTCAACAATCAATGCGTCGACAAATATTTGAATTCGCGTCCGCGGCTATTGAGTGCCGTGACGGCGCTTACCATCGCTTCCGACAATCCCAGAGGGATTGTCCGATACAATTTCGTCTTTCAGAAAACAATTACATTATGTCGTCCTTGCTTTTAGGTATATCATCCGCGCAATATCCGACTTTTTAATCCTCCGCCGCACAAGTAATTCAATTTTAAACAGAGCCCAACTGCTCAGATTGCACCTGCAAAACACACAGCGTTTTTGTTGGCAACAGCGGAAGCTCAGCCGTAACATCAGCCACACTCTAAGAAATGCCTGCGCGTCTACTTACCCGCAAAACACTCAAAGAGCCAATCATTGCGATCTAGAAAATCAGCTCAGCGAATGATCAGGCGGGACATTTGTTTAGACCTTAAAATTAAGTCTGCGCTGTGGCATTACGCAATGCAAGCGCGACTCTTTGCATTGCGTAATGCCACAGCGCAGACTTCATTTTTAAATCTAAACGGATGTTCTGCCTCATCGTTCGCTGAGCTGATTTCCTAGATTGCAATGATTGGCTCTGTGAGTGTTTTGCGGGTAAGTAGACGCGCAGGCATTTCTAAAAGCGCAGAGAGAGCCACCTCAACGTTTGACTGCTGTCTCAGGAAAATGACTTGGTTCTAAGAAAGACAACATTTTATATTATTGAGGGAAGCTCAATTCTTCGACGATGATCTTTGTACGCACCATCTACCATGCTGAGCAAAACCGGGAATACGTCAGCGCCTGCGACTCCGGCGTAACCATGCCTGATGTGACGCCACGACACGACCAGCCATGCATACTCGCGAAATTTGGCGTGACGTTTCGTATTGATGTTCATAATTGATGTGCAGAATATTGGAGCGTCTTTTAATGAAATAAATATCATATCTGACTATATTTACGCCCTCTCTATCTGACCCGTTCCAAAACTTTGTAACTTCCGGATATCACCGGACAATCCCTTTAAAAAGGCGGTGGAAGCTTGGAGTCATCGTACCGCGTGATTTTTCATTTCGCTTTTGAGTTGAGGAGAAAGGCTAAGGAGGAAGGAGGTGAAAAATCATTTTATGGTCCCTTTAAGCTTCAGCTGTGACTTCTCGCGTGATTTTGCTTATTTTGTTTCTGATTGGCCATCACGTGGCTAGCTCGTGCTCTCTTTGCCGAAGACGACTGGGTGATCACTGATCATCCTTAAACGCCTGACACTTCGCGACCACCAAATCTCAAACTTTGGGAAGGGTAATACTAGCCCTCGGGCATTACTCTTTTAATGCGTTAGCATTCGAGCGCTCGGTTTGACGAAAACCCGGCGTTACCTTTCCTTTGTCAGTTGTCGCGTGCGACGCTCCCATTAGTTCGAAGCGTTGACGTTAGCACACGTCAACCTCTCCCGCTCTCCATGGTGTTGACAAACTGACAGACACCGCCGGGTTTTCGTCAAAATCAGCCCTTTCGTTTTCGGCAAAGTCACACGCACAGCTGGCGCGGAGCCTAGAGAGGAGGAAGCGTGCACGCGCAGCCAAAGCACGACGGAAGGTAACGAGCGCGTGCTCAAGGTCGGGCATCCCAAAGAGACGCACTGCGCTTTTCTAGGCAGCACAGACGGCTGCCATGCGAAGGTGCGGGTTCGAACCCCGACGGTCCTTTTCTTTCTTTTATCGCTATTTACTTTTCTGCAAAGTTTCAGTACTTTCTCGGCTGCGATCGTGTGTTCTGCAGCAGTAAAACCTTCCTAAACAAAGCGCGTGCACAAAAGCAGCGGAAGCGCACTGCACTTCGTGTCAGTTGCCCTTACGTCGCCCCCGCAGGATGTACGGCACCTTTTTTTCCCCCTTTGTTGAATACACAAGTTCACCTCATTAAACATCTATTTTCAGGTTTAAACAACGCAAAAAACACAGACGAATGAGTAGAAAAAGCAACACTGTACAAGCGCTCTCCAATGTTGCTTCCCCTTCGTCCGTATTTTTTTTTTTTTGCGCTGTTTATATTATAATATGTATAACGAATACAAACTAGCCCACTTTTCGACCTTACTACAGTCTATTTTCAGTTGTACACTCATGTGCTTTTTTAATTCGTAACAATAGCAACAGCCGGGTAGAGTTTGGTGTGTGTGTGTGTGTGTGTGTGTGTGTGTGTGTGTGTGTGTGCGTGTGTGTGTGTGTGTGTGTGTGTGCGTGCGTGCGTGTGTGTGTGTGTGTGCGTGTGTGTGTGTGTGTGTGTGCTGTGTGTGTGTGTGCGTGTGTGTGTGTGCGTGTGTGTGTGTGTTTTGGGGGGGGTCGTAAGAGGAGATAAAAGGAAAGGTGTTCTGGCGGGGTTGCCGATCTGACTTTCCTTGCAGAATTAGAGAGAGAGAGAGAGAGAAAGAGACAGATGATAAAGAGAAAGGTAATTAATTCAGAAAGAGGAAGGGGAAGAGAAGGTAGATGGGAAAAATGGGACGAATTGCACGGGTTCAGAAGGAAACTTCTACAATCTATAGGCGAGGCCGGTTAACTCCAGTAACTTCAGTAGATAGTTCTCAATTTTCCGGCGACGACGGTTAGAGATAGAAGGGAAGATGATGGTCTCATCCGAAGGATTGTCAATACCGATCACGGAGCGCCTTGGGGAAGATAGATGGCGCCGAGCGCGTTAAAAGTAACGCATCACAGCTCGGAGCACGTGAAGCTCGAAACTCGCGCTGCAGAACCTGCGCGGCTAAGAAGAGACATGATTGCGATCGACGATCGAAAATGACCTGCGCTGCGCTTACACAATGCAAAGCGACATGCTTATTGCGAATGCCACAGCGCAGACTTATTTTCAGTCTAAACAGATGTTCGCTCATCATTCGCTGAGCTGATTTCGTAGATCCAGATTGGCCTTGAGTGTTTGTGGGTAAGTAGACACGCAGGCATTTCTTAGAGTGTGTTGAAGCGAAGGGTACAAGAGATAAATGAAATAAGGGAGCCTGGAGCCCGGGCCCCGAGGGATCCATAAAAAAAGTGTCAATAAATAAAAGAATAATAGCTGAAGAAAAGAAAACAGTAGAGAGTTCTCAAAGTACGATTAAAGACGCCGATAAAGGGATAGAAATTTATTCATTAGCAGCACCTTTTGAGCTCGCGAGACTGAATCGCTTCTTTAAAAGTGGCACAAACTTCATAGGTCCCAATTTATCGAGTTTACAGCGTATAAAGGATTTAGCCGATTACGCTACGCGAGGTGAACATACTTTGTCCACCTCGCGTAGCGTGGTGACAAAGTATGTCCTCTTTAAACGAGAGAAATCCCGGCTGCTTTCGTGGCAGAAAACTTGCCAAGAAACAAAAAATATATTGGCGCTGCACAGCGGTATAGTGCTGACGTTTCTATTTTTAAAAGAAAATAACGTAACTCAATACACGCCGCGGTAAAGCTCAGTTACTTTCGTAAGAAAAAAATATATATCAGGGAAACTGCTTTATAAGTGGAGTCACTATACGAACGCTGCTATAGAGGAAATTCACTCGACGCCATATTTGAGTGCACTATTCACTGCGCATGCTCATAAGGAGCTCACGCTTATAGGCTCCCAATCTTGATGGGGTGAAATACGTGGGGTTGCTGAAGCGCCGCGGAAGCTCGCCGTGAGCACGCGTCCCGCATCCGGGAACTCAGGAGAACGGCAGGGCGTGTTTTTCGAAGACCCGGCCGACTGCAGGCGCTTCGTGTCTTTAACCGCGCTTTGGCTGCGCGCGCGCGGGCACTCGAGACGCTGAAGCGTTGTTTGAAACTAAGAAGCCCGCGCTGAAGGCGGGACAATTAAATCTCCTTCCTGCCGTCTTCACTTTCACAGCGACAATAGCTACATGAATTAACGCGGGAAATAAAACGCGACGCTCAGTTTACTTGGCATGTCATAGTACCAAGTTTACCGCGTCGCCAAATGAACGAAATATTCTGCCAAGTAAATTAGACCGGGATCGCGCCTTTCATCTGCTTGTGTTCCGCATTAGATGTACCAGGGGCGGAGTTGATGGAGGGGGAGGGGGCGAATTTATTATGCTTCCTAAAAACAACGTTTTTTGTGAAAGAAAAAAAATAAAGAACTGTACATACACAAGCTTTTTCTAGAAAGAAATGTTTAGTTTTCGGTAAAATGGCGAATATTAGGTAAAATATATATATCTGCGCAAAGCTCCGCTCATGACGTCACTCCCATCTGTAACGTCAAATTCCCCACACCCCTCAAAAAAAAAAAAAAGCCTGATTTATAACAGATGGATGATTGCCTTCATGCAGCCCATTTGCAAAAAAACGTTTTCGGTCTCTCCCGAAAACGTTTTTGTTTTTTACATTACTAAAGCTCACAAATGTACGCAGTGCAGACCTATAAACATTCTGCTGAGCCTATGGCTCAGCAAGATGTTTTGTTGGTACGAGAATTCGAGCATGAAAGGCACTTTTCAAAGCCACGCGCTCGCGCCATTGACACTGTATAAGCACTGCACATGTTTGTGAGATGTAGTATAAAGTGGCTCGCGAGAAGGGACCTCTTACCTAGGTGCTAGAAAAATCAGGGCCGATTAAATTTAGTTTAATATTTTTTTTAAATATCAATTGTTAAAATTATGTTTAGAACACAGGTTGTCGATGTTATCAATAGCCTCCTGCCTGATAGGGAATGTTTGCCGATAGTTTGCAGTCTTTCTTTTTTCGAAGTTTAAGCTTTTAAGCCGCAGTCTGAAGGAGGTGTGCAGAGACTATCCGTGGCCTGTTTCTTTCTTGCATGCTGTCACAATGGTCATATAAAAAACTGTCTGTAGACGACTTGGAGGCATGCATAAAGTACTCATGCTTCTAAGATGCTTGAGGTGTGGCCGCAGGTGCTTCGGTCATCGTGCCTGCAGCAAACACAGTGTCTTTTGTATGATGTACAAGCAGCGTGACTGATGGGGCTTTAGAAAGCTCGCGATCGTGCTCCTGCAACAGGTATGCTGGCCTTTCTGTAGAGTCCGTGCCACTTCGCTATAGTTGCCAACTGCAACTGGCATTTCGGTGAATGCGCGATCGTTTTCAGACTAATTTTTTATACGGCTATTTTATGGTTCACTCCGACGTCAATACGGTTATTCGATCAATAGCGTGTTCTGTGAAAGCGACGAGCCTAGACCTTGCGCATCGAAGGCTGTTGGTGGCTCCATTGAAATGTTTTCCCGACACGAGACTGTGGCCTGCTGTAAACAACCAATCCACAAAACTAGGGGGAAAAAAACAGAACAGGGGAGCAATTTACTGATCACCGGATAACATTTTTATACATCAGCCAGCAGCGAAAAACATCAAGTTGCAAAAGTAGGTCGTTATAAATTTTCCCTGCTGTAACCAATATCAGAAAGTGGTCTCACCGCAGCCGTGGTGGTGGGGTCGCCCGGAAATTTATGAAAGTGCATCGGCACTATTGTTGTTGTTTTTCCCCGTATATTTGAGATTGATGGCTGCCTTCGTATACGACCGCGTTCTCATGCCGAAAGAGGAAGAACCATACTCCGTTTTACCGTAAGTCAGAGCGCAGCCGACGCTACAAACCAACAAGTTCAGTGAAGACAGCGCCCGAAGTGCAGCGACACGACATTCTTCGTCCTTCTGTGCGTATATGCCACCCCCGGCTAAACCAATCGAACGCAGTGAACGAGCCATAACCTGCGCGTCTCTGTTCGCGTGTCTGCTATCCTTTGACTGGTGCCTACGAACCCGCCGAGATGATGCACGAGGAAACAAAGAGATGACGGAAGAGACGCAAATAGAAACGGCTGTCAAATATCCACACACGCGGTGAAACAATGGCTCGGACGGACGGGATGCATCGACGTCGAGGTGTTTACAGGCCGCCGATCAAACCACATCCTGCTGACAGACAGAGAAACAGGAGCCGCGAGTGGGACTCAGGAGGAGGAAAACGACCTCATCATCGCCGTCGGCGCGGCACTTGAAGAGTTTGCCGGAAAAAAAAAATACTTCCCTCGGCCGGAGTCTCTCTCGGCGGATGGGGGACATCCCCGGCGGAGGTGTTCAATATCTTCCGAGACAGCGGGCACTTCGCAGAAGGACGGGTCGCCGGAGGTAATATGATAGAGCGGGACCCGATGCGCGAGCGCAAGAGGAAGGGGGAACTAGGCGAGAAGCGAGACGGAAGATGAAGAGTAAGAACAAGAAGAAGAGAGGAGTACGAAACACTGAAAAGAGAAAACGGCCGCGCGGGCATTCTTTATTGTTATTTCTCTCTATTCTAGAAGGACCGCGACGGTGGTGGTTCGCGAACCAGAGATCTCGGCGCTTGATCAATTGGGAGGGGTGTGCAGCTCGGCAAGGAACTCCGGCGCACAAACGGCTATATACGGGCTGCATAAAGCACATATATACACTGCGAATTCTAGACAGAATGAAGCTATTAAGTTAAAATGTGCTCGCTCGCGCTCAGCGGAAATGAAGTCGTGAAGATATCGCTGTAAAATCGCTGTATAGAGAAAAGGCGTTTTTCCGTGTCAATAACTAGCCAATATTATTCATTCGACGGATAATTTTTTCTACGCGCGATACAAACTGCGTTTAAACCCTTGATCACGGGTTCCGACATGTAGGCGTATTAGTGCCGTTATGTTTTGGTGGCGCCCCCTTACGGTTTCCGTTCGTGACTTCAGGACCATAATGTTATTAGCCGTAACGTCACGAGTTGTGCAATATTGACTACTTATCATCAGCTGCGTACCAGAAGTTTGATGGTGCGCGTAAAAATAACGATGGAAGCTCGGAGTCATCGGATTCTTAAACCAGCATCGTCACAGCCTTGACATTGACATTGCGTTGATTTCTGTCGATAAAAAGAAACATTGATTCAAATAAAGACGCCGCAGTGAGCGTTTTGCCAATCGCCAACTGCGACCACAGCTACGCTTTTTCTCGCGCACGTCGCTAACAGATGGCATGGCGTTGAAGCCACGCGCCATTTCACTTCAAGTCCGTCCGCAGCCGACGCTCTGACGGAGCCAATCAGCATCGTGACGACGCTTAATGTCCTTGGTCTGTTTCATATCACCCGCGCTAAAGCAATCACGCGCAGTGAATGCACCGGGATTCCGTGTTCTTTTTGTGCGCGATTGATTTCACCGGTGCATATAGCAAACGCAGAAAGACAACGACCGTCTTGTCGATTCACTTTTGGCGATGCTCGTTTGACCCTACCGGATCGTTCGTTGGCCGAAGTCGGATTTAATGTGAAACGGAGTATACAGATAGAGTGTTCATACCTTACGATGCTTCACGAATATATCTAAAGCTTTCGTATAGTCGCCCCATAGCGACCTCCTTCAGCACGGCGGCATGTTGTAACGTGCGGGCGTGGCCTCGAAGAATAAATGAAGTAATTGTGTCGTGCGATATTGTTTAGACAGCGGACAGTTAGTCAGTCAGTGGGCCGCCTAGTCGCTCCGGTGTAGATGAGAAATTTAGCCAGTGCAGGGCCACTGCTATATATAGCCTGGGGTCTTGAACGTGCATCAGGCAGCTCAACGTGCGTCACGATGGCACGCTGGTATACGATGCTCATCCATATCGAAACGGGCATGGGAGGGGATTGCATCGTCCAGGATCCCTCGGTTCTGCATCGAAGGTTTTCACCCGGCGTGCTCCGAGTCGTGGTGCGTTAACACACACGGCTACCGATCCCCCCCCCTCCCTCCCTCCTTCGAAGGAATAAGTTCATTAACAATACTGCAAACAAAAAGCGCGGCAAGCCTTCGTTCGCTCACCTGCCGACCTAATTCAAAGGTCGTTACGATGCGCGAACGATCTTCGAGCAGCCTCGTGGGCAGTGTATATTGTAGAGTGCGCCGCAGCGTATGGCGTGATCGGGCGCAGGGAGCGCCCGACGACGCCGATCGAATTTCAAGGACCTTTCGAGCGGGCTTCTCGCGTATAGGGATGGAAAACGGCAAAGTCCTTGATGAGTCGCGTCAACAGCCTCCGGCGCCCAGATGCCACCGTTACGGGTCCCGCTATGCGTTGCCAGCCAGTAGGGAACCCCTTCTTGCCTCGTCTGGATAGCGCAGACACAGGCATGGCTTCCGCGCGTTCGACGCGCGGCGCAGTTCCGCTGCCATCGCGCGGCTTCTAAACACATAAAACGTGTAGAGTTGTACTCGACGTCCATACATGTACGTAACGCGTTACAAGTAACGAGTTACATGTACCTAGTTACTATTTTCGGTAACGAGTAACGTATTTAGTTACTTTTTTAGAAAAGGAACGAGTAACGGTTTTAGTTACTTTGAATGCCAAGTAACGTGTAACGGTATCTCGTTACTTTTGAGGACTAACGTGTACAACAACGTTTAAACGGCCTTGTTTTTATTCTAGCCTGAGTATGCGTCTATTGCAAAAACGGTAGGTGGGCAACCCGAAAAGCAACTACACAGTATGACGGTACAGCAACGTATATCGCTGAACACGTCAGTCGAACAGTTCGGCTGACGTGTCCAGCGATAAACGTTGCTGTACTGAACTCTACAGCTGGGAATACCCTTCACCCAGCGATCATAATCAGGTTCGTTGGTTGAACCTTCTAGAAACGGGTACGGACCGAATGTAAACCCGGAGGTTGCAAACACGGGAAGCCACATAACCCATTACCCCATTATCCTCAATGAAGGCGCAGTTCTCGAAGATTCACCAGCTCTTCCTGAAGCACAACACTGCCGTTCCTTCGAGCGCGTCGGTAGAACGACTCTTCAGCGTCGCCGCAGATGTATTTTCAAGGAAGCAGGGAAACATAACTGATGAAAACTTCTACAGGCAGCTGCTGCTTAAGGGCAATGACTACTAAAAAGAAAACAATAAACCATGAAACAAAAACAGTTGTGTATTTGGTCGTCAAAGTAACGTGGAAAGTAACTCGTTACTTTTGAGGTAACTCACACGTTCCTTTTGAGAAGCGGTAACGAGTAACGTATTTAGTTACTCTTTGACCGAGTAACGAGTAACGGTATTTAGTTACTTCTTTTCGGTAACGTGTACATGTCTGTCGACGTCCAATAAACTCGTCAAGAATGTAAGAAATAAAAGCAACTTTAGGCTTAAAAACATAAAAAAACGTATGGAGTCGAAGCTAGTGAGAAGGGCTTTGAAGTGAGCACTTCAAAGCCTGTTACCGCTAATGTTTTATTAGACATTTTAACAAGTTGGAAGTTTCAGAAAATCAGCCGAAGCCCCGCTAAGAAATTTATCGTTGAAAAAGCTATGTCTCTTAGCTGAAATTAGCATTCTCCTGTTTCTATTGGGAATCTTTCTTTAGACAAGTGCGTCTGCTATTCGTGTATTTTGTGCTGCTGTTGACCGGTTGAATGCGCTCACGCAAATTCGCTTACCTCCTGTGAGTGAACCGATGACGACGCTTCTGGATTACACTTTCAGAACGGTACTGGTACACGGAGATCGCCAGCGGAAGCATGTTTTCGAGTGCGCGCCAATTATAACACTTAATAAAACACAACAAAAAAACAACGTAAAGTTATTTGGAGCATTAACAAAACTGGAGCAGTACTCGATCCATTGTTAGTGTCATTCCGCAATCAGGTTCAAACAGTGCCTGCGATGTTTGACAAACAAGAGAGCTTCCGGCTCTTGAGCAGACGCATTTCTCCTTGTATTGCTTATTCATGGCGATGTTAACGTCTTTGTTTCAACAGAATGACCGGAGGTGTCCATTTTAGCATTAGCTGTATAGCTTGAGTGGTGACATCACGTCAGTTTGTGGCACGAAACGTGTCCGCCGGCACGAGCTCCGAGCTTCGACCGGTGCTAAGGCACCACCTCGGATAAAGACATATGTACCGTGTTTAGATTTGATCTCGCAAATACTGCAAAACTTTCGCTCTATTGAAATGCAGTTTAAATACCACTTCATAGATGCCGCCAGCGTGCCAGTGTATTCTCTCGTCGTAAGATATCACAAGAGGTCGTAATGCAGTCGGTTGTAAGCGGCCACAAGTGTGTGAACTAGCAGTGCACTAAGTTGCTGGACTTCTGCTGTTGATCGCGATGACTGACCATCCCCGTGCTCACCGGAAAGTGAACGCTCAAGCCATGTTTATAAAGAGGACATTTGCTACTCGAGTAAATACGGTATTTTCTTGTACGCCTTCTGCGATCGTGTGCGGTCAGATTCGGGTACTATAAGGAGTGGCACCATCCTCTGCGGAGAGCAAGTTCGTCTGCTTCTTTTGCACGAGTTGTGGTGACGTCAGAACGCCGTAGCTTTGATTGGTTCTGATTAAAGAATAGCGAGTAGGCCTCAAAGCAAGCTGCCTTGAAGTCTACTCACTAGGCTTCAATCAGAGCCAATCAGAGCTCGGCGTTCTGACATAACCACAACCCGTACAAAAGAAGCAGACGAGCTTGCGCTCCGCATAATAAGAACCTTGAGGTGCCGTAGTTAAAAGTAGCTAATTAAATCGAAAACGTTTGCGTAAACGCTCTCAGTCCAAAGCTCACGGATTCCAATTTTCGGGACTGTGTCTCTTCTTCAGGTATGTTGAATTTAAAAAAAAAATTCCCAATCCCAATTTTCAGTTTCTCAGATATGTAAGAAGAAAATCCCAATCGATATTTCATCTTTAGAGTTGGGACGTACAATCACCTTTCATCGCAGTGCAAACTTTGTGCCCAGGAAAGTCTACTTCTCTTACTCTTATCACGAGATGTACGTTGTAACTAAATGTTCTAGGCGTTCGTTTTTTAACTGTGAGCTTTTGAACATGCACAGCAAAGGACATCGTATATTTTAGCCTACCGATAAATATTCCAAAGATTTATTTGTTCGAATATCGGTTGTTTCCGATTGTTTTCGTTTTTGGAAAGTGCCCGCAAAATATTCTTAACATAAACAAAAATAACCACTGCCGGACGTGAAAACAGTAGGCGCTGAGTCACAAATAAGGAAACGTTTTGTTTAAATATCGTTTACTCAGCTGTTTATTAGAAAGCACGATTGCCATTAAAGTTCCAGCCTCAAGCATGATTCTATTTAAAGAAAAAAAACTACTAGATCTAAACTGGCCATCTAACAATGTTTGCGTGGGTTGCTCAAAATGTTTTTGATAATTTTGATCAATGAGCCATTGTGTACGTGGTGAAGACATTTCGAGACCGGGGATCGTGGCAATTATTGTACACAAACATTGCAACAACCCCCGCATCATTTTTATTACCCGCCCCTGCCAATAGGGACTTTTAGCAAACCGTTACCATGTTCCGCGTACCGCACTACCGGAACCTTTGAAGCATGCTTTTAAGCACGCGCCCGGGTGATACCGTGACCGCGGGGCGCACGCTTAAAAGTATGCTTGGAGGGTTCCAGTAGTACGGTACACGGAACACGGTAAGGGTTTGCTAGAAGTCCCCAATTTCGATCTGGATGGGTATCGTACAGGCGTGCGGTCGTGCATCATTACTGCGTGATGCGCGTTAAAGACCTCCAGGTTTGGCAGTCGAAATCGGATTGCGAAATCGGCCCTCTTTGAAGACGCCATTAAGAAAAAAAACAATAAAAAGAAGAGAACCCAAACAACCAGATGTTAATTTCAGCAACATCCGCTGATTTTCGATGCTTGGCTAATTTTCAGGATTTTATTATTTTATTTTACATTTTGCTTTTTAAGCAAATTGACTATTGGTGGCAACAAAATGTTGAATTGGGCTAGTTTCTTCATTACCTACTACATAGGTTTTTATATTTGTCTTCTTTTTTATATTGAAAGAAGTCTGGATTGCCAACGCGGGAGTAGACGGAGGGGTTTCACTTTTCGTTCCTTTACCTGCCTCGTCTCAATTATATGAGGACACCAGGCGCCATCCTTTGGCGGATTATCTTCCCACAGCGCAAACATCTAGACATCAAAACTGACACCGACAACGACCCTCGCCACCTCAGCAAAAATAAGCAAAAACAAACGCTTCAAGGTGCGTTGACCCATCGCAGCGGAGCGTTGGCAATGACTTGTTTATGCGAAGACAAAATGTCAAAGAAGAAAATCTCGACATAAAATGCTTCGCCGCAAAGGGAAATAATCGGGCGGCACAGTTGTCCTTTTTTTCTTTTTTCTTTCTTCTTGACTACGCTTTCCTGCAGTACTTGATGAAACTCGCATATCTGGGAAATAATACACACACAAAAAAAAATAAGTAAACGATTTGAACGACTGCCGACGCACGCATAACGAATGCCAGACGCGTGCGCGAGTTCCGACGCGGTTTAGCCAACGTAGAAGCACACGCACACGAAAAAACGCTAAGGGGAAACAAAAAGAGGCAAATTTAAGAGAAGAAAGAATGGGTAAAGAAGAACGAATCGTGGCGTCTCGGCTGCCAGTATAAATCAATCGAGCACACACAGAAACACACATGCCATCGAGCAGGAGAATGCTTCGAACGCGGGGTGGAGACCCCAGAAGGTCACTAACCCAGCGCGCGATTTTTGTTGTTGTATTTTCTTTCGATCGCGTTCTTTGGCTGCGACGCCTCTAGGCGATGAAGTGAACTGGGCCTCCATCCGAAGACAGTTCGGAACGCGGGGGCCGCCTGAGAAATTTGCTTCGTTCCTCGGGTCGTTGCGATGGGGACCGCCAGCAGGGCGGCGGGGGAGGAAAGCATCGTGGGGTCAGCTCGTTTACTTGGCGACCGCGGCACGAACAAGTGTTTCCGTCCGCTCGAGAAATAAAAGGCTCGGAAGGAGGAAAAGAAAGCTGTCGGTCCGAAGGCGCGCTTGCTGGAAGCGGAAGACAGCGCCTGAGAAGAGCGCCCCGCGAGCAACCGGCGAAAGCGACGGGAAGAGAGCCTTAAAAATCGGCAAAAACTAAACAACGCAACAAAACAAAACGACAACCGAGCTTGGAAGGTTGTCACTTAAAACTGCTACGCAAGGTTACGATTAACGCCGCGTTGAATGAGTTCTCTTTCCATAAAGCCGGGGTCACACTGCTTTATACGCCACAGAAAAGACAGGCTGCAGACATCAGTCACCGCGATATCCGTGGTTAAAATGCCGCGTGCCAAGTTTCTCCTCGAAGTCATTGCCATGCGGCATTCGAAGCACGAATGTCGTGGTGACTCGCGTTACGCACTAAATGCAATACAAAAGACACTGCAGTGTTTAAAGATAATGTCTGAAACGTGCTTCTTCCTCGTATGGCGGTCACATTGGTCATACAAGAACTGTCCGCAGCCATGTTCGAAGCATGTGTGAAGCAAACGTGCTTCGATGATGCTCGAGGTGTTGTCCACAGATAAGTCTGTTCTCATGTATGCAACGAACGCCGTGTCTCTTGTGTGATGTATCGTCGGTGTGACCGCGGCCGGGTGTAAGTCAACTCATCCCAGGGTCAAACGTACGGTTGTCATGTGCACAGAAACCCCCAATACCGATGCAACGACGACGCACGCACGAGAGCGGCGTCGCGTCCCTGTTGACTGCTGCTCCACATCTTTATGTACTTCTCGAGAGCTGATCAAGGAGTCGTTCGCGGGTGATTACGTTGCTTCGCTGTTGTCAACGGTTCGCATAAAGCAACGCAGCTCGAAGTTCAAGAAATGCCCCTCCGACTAAAGCCCATGAAATAGAGGCAGTAATTACTCGATGTATGGTTGCTAAAACAAATCTCCACGAAAACTCCGTCGAACCGCACCAGACCCTTTTTACACCCTTTCAAATATGAAGTGGGTTTCGTCGCAGGCAAAATCGCCCCATACTAAGATTAAGAAAGAGCATATTACTCGGAACAAAGCAGGAGTAACCGTGAGTGTAAGTATCTGGAAGACCATTTTACATCCTCAAGGGTGTAAACAATTTTACTGTGCAATGCCTGGTTTGCGACTCGCGACTGCTGGATGAAGCGATCTCTTACAGTGCTTGGAACGTTGTGTACGCCGAACACCCGTCCTGGTGAGTCTGTCGTTGCTGTCGCTTCGAGGGCGATCAATGCGAGTGACTGTACTGTCTGAACCAGCCATGACGATAAAGTCAGCGGGACAACCGTCTGTTGTGTGCCGCATGGCAAACAGCCCAAGGAGTAGCTGAGACAATCAATCGCGAGTAAAGAGGCGCTCGCCCCTGTTGTTCTCCGTCTGTGATTGGTCCGTCGCAGGCGACGTAATCCACGTAACCTGTCCCGTATACTTCATGTGTTCACTGTCATGCACCGCACGAGGCAGGGGTGTTTCGGTCACTTTGTCATTGCTGTCCTTTCTGTTGCTGCGAACGCAAATAATCCGCAAACTTGTTGATAATACTTTTCTCGAAGAAACATTTCGTTAAAACATCATGCTTCACCTGCGCTTGTCACCTGAAAAGGAGGAGCTTCTTTTCTTTCTTTCATTTAATGATGTAACGGGGACTTATCATTTCTTTCTTTTCAACCCTTGCTAAGTTGCCTCGATGCATTTATTTTATTCATTTTTGAAGGCTACGGTTCATCAAACGGTGGGAGAAGTGAGAAATGTAAAAGAACGGATAACCATCAGAATGCGGCGCGAGAACCCTTCCTCGCTCGGTGCGACGTTAGACACATCTCAGTGAAGTAATGCCGAATCAACGGAACGCTGAACAGGCAATAACAAACGACCACGACTAGAGCCGCTCCCTAGATTACTGTCAAAATACGCGGAAGAACCCGCCAGAAGAAAAAAGAACCCCAAAAAACAGACAATTTGCATTCGAAGTGGCTACGATTGAACTATCTCCGAGCACGTACCCTCCGAGGGATGCACGCGGCCTATCGAGGGCTCACCAGCCGACGCAGTCGCCGCAGAAAACCATCGGCCGGGGTGGCGACCCCCGGCCAACGCTCCGTCGCGGGCCGGGGCCGATGCCACCAACGGGGCAGCAAACAGCGAGCAGCTCACCGTATTCCTCGGCCGAAGAGGCGACGACCACGCTGGGGCCGACGAGCACGCACAGGACGACGACGACCAGAGGCGCAGCGGCGCGCATAATTCCTCTGCGACGACGGGACAAACCGCGAGCACACAGCACACACACTGGGCGAGAGAGAGACACCGCACACACGGATGGACGCTCGCTGGTGGACGGTCCGCAGCTCAAGTGTCGGGGGTCCGGGCCGCGGCTTCCACCGCCGACATATCCGCTTGGAGTGCGAGGCGAGCGCTCGCTGGCGGACGCGCTGCTGATCCTGCGCTAGCGGGACTCCGGCGAGCACGTGGTCGCGCGGTCGATGCCGGAGCGGCGAGGCGCGCATTGGCCCACCCGCGGCGCCGCACGCGCTGCCACCTGCCGCCACCGCGCCGGACCACGCCGACGGAAGGCCACCGCGGCGGCGCCCGGCGCTGCGGGCTTCTCCACTACGCTCGGGGGTAAAGTGGCCGAGCCGTCCTACTGGGCAGTGCTCGCCGCGGCGCCCTGTGGGTTAGAAATACACCATCTTCCCGAGGGGAACCATGGGGTGATGCGGAGCATCGCGGATCGTTATTTAACGTGCATCACGCAGTAGTGATCACACGAACGCGTGCCGGTACGAAACTCATCCAGATCGAAACGGGCGGGGGCGGTGGGGAATCGAACCCAGGAGGTTCCCAGCGCAAGCTTTCGCTCCACGCTCCGAGCTGAGACGCGTTAGCCCGCTCGGCCACTTCCTCCCTGCACGCGCTCAGCGCGCTACCGCTGCTTATCACACTTGAAGGAGAGGAGACTAGAGGAGGAGAGCTGCGCATGTGCGCGCGGTGTGAGTAGAAGCGAACGCACGCGAAGTGCACGCGGCTGGTAGAGAGAGAGAGCGGAGAGAGTAACGCGCTGCTGTTGGAGAGAGGGAAGGAGGAGAGTTGCGCATGCGTAGTGTGAGTGCGGACTACGACGCCGACGCCGACACCGCGGGACATAGACCCGAGCAAGAGATGCCCCGCATCTAAAACTCGGCAGCGTCAGCCTGGCAGCCCGATCTCGCAGAAAAAGTGTCTCCCGTGTGTTACGAAGTCGCGATTTTACCATGATCTTTTTTTTTCGAGCTTGCAGAATAAAATACAGGATGTAAAAAAAAGCATGGACAGATTCTTTTGTGTGTACCTAACCTTACACTACAGATGGTTCACACACGAACCGATACCATAGGTGAGAAAGAAATCGCTGCAGCCTTCATGGTACCCAGAGATACATTGCTAAGCAGTAAACATGGCCTCAAAAGTTCGTAAAGAGTTTAGGAGATTATGGCTATCTTTGCTCCTAAACATTGAAATTCAAGACCGAACGGCTCTAACGTAACGCTCACCATTTTCATTTTTTTAAGTAATAGAAGGTTTTAGCAGATCGTTCCAATACCCCCCATATCCCCGATACCCCCGATACCCCCAATACGACATACTCGCAAAGGCGGCGGCGGAGTATCGAGTGTCGTTATCAGAGTCATCGGAATGTTCTACTAAAACTCTAATATCACGGGAGCGTCGCCCGGCAGAACGGTTAGTTCCGTGGAGCGGAGCGGTGCGGCGATGTCATCGAGAATAAAACAGTGCGTACAAAGCACGTTCATGTGCGAGCGTCGTCTGCTAGGCCATTCTGCTTCTACAATGAGGTGTTGGTTGAGTAGGTTAAAGGGATGCTGAACCGGGGAAATCTGGATTCCACAAAACATGGCGGCAAAAGCGTGCAACGGGATTGTTACAAACACCAAAACATCACTCATACAGCGATATCTCAAATAGATGACTGTATTTTTCAAGAAAAATGAGGCGCATTTGACAGATATGTTTATGTCTTGTTTCTCCGAGAAGGAGAGGAAACGGCCTCGCGTCTTCTCCGCCTGGCCGCCTTGAGGGGGCGAAGCGAAAAGAGGAGGAAACGAGATATTTTGACGTCTCACGTCGTCGGCCTCGTTTAATCTCGACCTCTTCTTCCAAAAAATACGGCCGTCCATTCGAGATATCGCCTTACGAGTAGTGCTGTAGGAATTGTAGCGTCCCGCCTATAGCTCCTGCATTGTTTTTTGAAATCCAAATTTCGGTTCACCAACCCATTAAGCCCTCGTGGGTTCCCTTTATCAACACACTCCTCACTGCTGCACGACGCAAGGTGGGTGACAGTCCAAAGTGCCGAGATAAGCCAATAGAGAGCTTTCGCAAACTCACATGGCGATGTATGTACGATACCGGTACGGTTCGGGTGCGGGGTCTTCGCTACTGCTCATGTGCGACGCTACCGTAGGCGTACCGGCGAACCGGCCATCCGCTACTTGAACATTCTGGGCTATGAAGCCTACAGTAAAGTCACTGAACCCAGGATCCAGTGACTTTAACCTACAGTAGTGGGGCGCATGATGCCGCTATTAAAATTACGTACTCTAAAAACGCTAGAGTTTCTTTATTTTCGCGTGCAGACTGAACTAAAAATGAAGTAAAAGCAAATGTAAGCACATAGACTCGTTCGAAAAGCAAAGGTTGAGGCTTTCACCTGCAGCTTGATTGAACAACCCTACGGACGGTGTTGTTGTTGTTGTGGTTGTTTTTCTTGGAAGATTATTGTAGTACAGTTGTTGTTACCGCAACAGGTCCTTCTGTGAGGCGTCTTACCGGCACTGCCGGCACTACAATCCGGTACGATACGCCGAGGGCGATCCGTGATCCCGGAACACAACCGGTACAGAAAGCTTCTGTAGTCTCGCGAGATTGTTTCCAGCGAGAGAAAGTAACTTTGCGAACAAGATGGCTTCAGCGGACCCAGTGAGTGTCGCCAGACGCAAACGCTTTTCCGCTGCCGACGATATCCTCCTACCAAGAAAAGTCGTATCCTGAAATTTTTTCTTGATTTGAAGAATTGGCTCACAGTACTCCGAGGTGTTCACCAGGAGTCTCCTAGTCAATTTACAACAAGGGCTATCAAAGAATGTTTGGACCCGCTGAAGACGCACTTCATCAGGGAGGACAACGCTGGACTTCAGCAGTAAGTATAGCCTTTCGAAAGCTACACTTAGGTTTTGGTTTCCTTCTAATCGGTTTCTGCACACCCAAAAATGCTATGTTAGAGATTGACAACCCGCTATCACGTTTTCTACTGGGTGATTCAAGGAGACGGCAGGCTCTTTAAATCGACCGCAAAATTCGGTTTCTTAACCTATCGCGCTACGATTTTGTGCAGCGTTGCCTCCAGATGGTGAATTTTTTTGTAAAATTTGCAAAGAGCGAACTTGCCTGAGGGAAAGTAAAGAAAGAAAAAGGCTTAGCTACTATGGAAACGCAGCGACGCCACCGGTCTTCAAACAACACGGCGCCGTTTCGCACGGGAGACAAGAGATGGCGCAACAAACGCCGCCAACGAACGAGCATACGCGCCGAGAGCCGGCGTGTTTAGCAGACGATCCTTTCGACTCAAATGCGGCGCGCGTTCCGCAGGTGGCGACAGTCGCAGAAACAAAAACAGGCGCGGTAACAACAAGGAACTGCAGTTCCTTGTCTGCTAAAGACGCCGGCTCTCGGCGTCGCATGTTCGTTCGTTGGCGGCAGTTGGCGTCGCGACCGCTTGCGCCACCTCTTGTCTCCCGTGCGAAACGGCGCCGTGTTGTTTTAAGACCGGTGGCGTCGCTGCGTTTCCATAGGAGCTAAGCCTTTTTCTTTCTTTACTTTTTCCTCAGGTAAATTCGCTCTTTGCAAATTTTACATAAAAAATGCACCAGCTGGGGGCAACGCTGCACAAAATCGTAGCGCGATAGGTTAAGAAACCGAATTTCGCGGTCGATTTAAAGAGCCGGCCGTCTCCTTGAATCACCCAGTGTATAGTTATCTAAGGACAAAGTTCGATCCTCGCACAAGGCATGTGCAAGGCTCGAGTCGCTCACCGGCTTTGAGAAATTTCGACTTGCGTCATATAGCTCGGATGGTCCTGAACTAAGTGTCACACAAGCTTCGTTCGATAAACCTGGACCTCCTGCACCGGTGCAGAAAAGTGTAGGGAGGTGCACTTCCGGTCGCATCTGAATACACATACCGGAGGTACACTGCCCTACACTTTTATGCACCGGTGCAGGAGGTGCGGGTAAATTCTATCGAAGTTACTATGTACTACTCCGCAGTGGCGTAGCCAGCACTTTTTTTCGGGAGGGGTTCAACGGCATTCTCTCTCTCCCCCCCCCCCCCCAAACGACGCAGGGTGAGCGCGGCGGTACGGGCTATTAGGGAGGCGCTGTTAAAGGGCCCCTGAAATTAAAGAGTCTGGTTGGGACACGCGTGTCAAAAAATAAAATTTACGCAAAAGAAAAATAATTTAGGAGTCATATTTACGGCGAGAGATTTATTTGAAATTCTGCGCGCGAAGTCTATGACGTCACGAAATGGTCATTCGCTCTTTCGACCTCAACGAGATGGTCTTTCGCTTTTTCCACCTCAAGGTGCAAGGTGGAGCCGATTCGCCTCTCCTCCACGCTCCCGAAATGCCGAGAGAGAAAACAAATGAAAAGGAGGTGACGACTGACTAAATCGCGTCTCGCGCCGTTAATATTACTCTATAAAATCTAAAAAATAACAAATTTAATTTTTTCGACACGAGTGTCCCAACCAAACTGCTTAAAAAAAACAATTGTTTTTCCTTTTAAGATTAAACGGGTAAAGCTGCATTGTCATTTTTCGAGCAGGGTTCATTTACAGGAACTCCCGCGTGGTGGCACACTGTTCTACTGTCGTCGTAGTTGCGGCCCACCAACTTTAAATGCTTCCTCCCAGCACACAACTCCCCCGCTTTTTGAGGTACCACTGCATTACCAACGCGTGAAGGCCAGACAAAACACAAAAATAGCTATACTGTCACAAAAAACTAAAAAAAATTCGACGCTGTAAATTTAGAGCAAAAATCAAAATCTATTATCTATTTAGGGTTTAACAAATTCGTGCTACTGAACCAGATGCCGAAGGAAAGAAAGTCTTATCTTTGCTAGGCCGCTTTATCTTGCAGCGTGGTCCAAAGACAGCAGCAGCATATCCTCGGGGTAAGGAGAAGTTATCAGACCGAACACGTCGTTCCGTCATTTGGAGAAATGACATGACACACCCCACACAAACACGCAAAACACACGCCGAACGTGGAAATGAACTTGACTACCCATGCGCCTATGCGTAGTGAGAATATGAAGGCGCTTCGGAGTTTCTGATGTTCCGTGCAACGAAAAGATTGATCTAATAACGAATTGCATCGGATGCCACCTCGACATGCAAAGCAGAAAGCAAGATGGACGGTCATCGCATCCGTGAGCGACTCGATGGAGGAAAATGTCACAAAGTGAGGGAGACTTCGCCAAAAATAGGGAAATTTTCGGCGTCCAATAAAAGAGGGAGAAACGTCAAACACCAGTCACGTGTGCGCTACAGGCGGTCGCCCTCTGTCCGGAGGCCCTATTTCAGAACGTCCATCGTCTCCTCAAGATCCTAGCGATTCTGCCTGAAACAACGGCGGAAGCTGAGCGCTCGTTCTCTTCACTACGACGGTTGAAAGCATGCCTGAGAGCGTCCAATTCGAATGAGCGACTGCTCGGTTTTGCGCTTTTTAATGTTCACCGCGACATTGAAGTTCAAGCGGAGAACGTCCTGGATATTTTTTGCCGTGAACGCAGGCGGCTGCATCTTAATATGTATGCGCTTGGCATAAATGAAATGATTCAAAGAGCCTGTAAATTGCTTTCTAAAATAACTAGTCACAGTTATATTTTTATTCGCGGTAATTTCTAGTCGAAAGCACGTAATTCTGATCAGCACCCGTGGCATACAGTGCAATGGTTTTTACAATTCATATAATATTTTTAAATCACTGACATTGTCTTAAATTATCAACGTCTGTTCGATTTATTATGTTTACTTTGGTTTGATTGTACTGTGTAATTCAGTAAAAATAGTTTGTTTTACTTTGCGTTGAAATTGCCATCCTTCACCCTACAAATGTTTCTAAATATCCGCTCTCTATATACTGTGATCAAGTTCCGCATCCCATCGAATAAACATGAATGAAGCAATATATTGCATATTTTATTAATTTAAGCATTTTCCACCCTACAAACATTTTTCTCACAAGCTGATAAGTTGGAGATAGTTCGCGCTTGCCCGTTGATCCGTGCCTCGAACAAAACCGATTGCGTGAGCATGGGAGCGAGGGGGGAGGGGTGTAGCTTTGGCATATCGGGGAGTGGGGGGGGGGGGGGGGGTCTCGACCCCCAAACCCCCCTCTGCCTACGCCACTGCTACTCCGACGTACTCAATAAATAGCGGCGAACTTTAGAGTTCCGTGAATATGCCCCTGCCACGTAACGCTTATCAGGCGTCTACTTCCTCGCTCACAAACTGCTCTTGACGAACATTCTTATTGGATTAATCGTACGTTCCCCGACGTCCTTATGTTCATCATTTTGGTACTTCTCCCTAGCTGAATATACATGCCCTGACCTTTGCTAATACCCAACTCCTATCCTTATCTTTCTCAGAAAGTTGTCAGAAAATAACGATGCTCGTGCCCGGTGCTTCATTTTGTTCTATACCTGTTTTCACCTCAAGAACCGCTGTAAAACAAGTCCGGCTCTTCGCTTAGCATTACTAATTTCCCCCTTTATGTGTATTATTAAGATATATGTACGTACATCTTAGATTAGATAAATGTTATCTTATCAAGACGTACACGTTCCAAACTCCAAACGCATCGCTTTTTCTTTCGAGGACCAAATCTCGTAATAACTAGTTCGCGCAGCGTATGAACAATGCGCAAAACTTCCTTTTTTCTTGAGGTCAAAACGGGTATAGTGAAGTGAAGCCGACGCTACAAGTACGAACATGTTTGGAACGACGCTTTCACTTCAGGAGCGCGCGTGTGCTGCAGGCCAGCTGAAAGCGTTCGGACCTGCTCCCGTAGCGTATTCTTCACTCGCACGGTTAGCACGTACGACTGCCAGCTGGTCAAAGTTACATCGCCCTTGATATAGTTACGTTGAGCATCGCTATCATCTTGCACGTGCTTGCACACAATGAACACCGTGACTGCATTTGTTTTGGCACAATTCTCGTGCAACTGAGGCGGTACACATTAGCGGTACGACTGAGAGCCCGTTGGGGCTACGTGTGCTTATCAAGTTATCATCGAACATAGCTTGTTCCTTGAAGATTTTAAATTTTAAACCGATCGCTGTAATGAGCTTGTGTCGCAGAAAAGCCGGCGTCGGCGTCTGTGGGACGGGAAATCCTGTTTGGATGATAAGTAAATCATTTGCCTTAAAAGAAAAAAAAAGTTCGAAGAATTTTAGGCGGAGCGGGATTGAGCCCACGACCTTTCGGTTGTTAGCCAGACACGCAACCGACTAGGCCACGCAGACTTTTTTTTTTTCTTCATTGGACGAGGCCTTACAGACACTTTTTATAAATCTTTATTACATGGAACTTATATGACAAAAAGGCAGTTCAATCTAGACATTCATGCCTCTGTACATATATACATTATAATTAGAAGATTTATATGCAAAGCACATTCATTCGTCTGTAATGTAATGGCCTATTTCACAGTTGAATATTTGACTGAGTAAGTAGTGCACACAAATGCAAGCACAAATAAACATACAAACTTTCAATGACAGCATTCAGAAATAATATAGCTGCATAGCTGTCCAGATTGATAGAAACAATTTTGCGTAAGAAATATAAGGCTAAAAAACAACACACACACAAAAAAGGAACACTCAAAAATCTGGCCGTCTTATACATGTCTAACACTGGAAACCAGTCTGGCTGTACAGCTTTTGCCGCGTAAACGCTGATTAGTTGAGCCATTTGTTCTACAAAAAGTGACGTGCTGAACCGCCTCGTACAACCACAAAAGTGGTTGTACGAGAAGCGCTTCAACCTTTCGATCAATCATCCTGCATTTCCACCAACTGAGGCCGCGCAGACACGCTTGCACGGCTTGGGAACCAGCAGGGGTTTATATTTAGCTATCGTGTTCCACTCTTAAAGTCGAAGCTTAAGCGTGTAATTTCAACAAGAGGTTATTTTGCCGATCTTACTGTTATAATTTTCAGTCCATGCCAGTATGACGTGGTCCACAGCAGCCAACGGAGCGGAGGCGCAGTGGTAACGGTGGTCCGCAAAAGCCAACGGAGCCGAGGTGCAGCTGATGACGTGCTACGCGGGAGCCAATGGCGGCTTTGTCTCCCTTGTCTACGGGTTACAGAAGTTTACCCGGAAAGTGAGGAAAGTTCGCCCAGAAATGCTATCGCACTTAAAAGCTAATTAGCAAATTTTAGTTCATTAAGCCAGTAATTCTTTTTTTTCGCTCATGCCCTGACATCTGCCGCAGTCGATAACGCTATTCTGCAGGAATAATTTCTTTATTTCCAGTTACCTTTACGTTTTGAATTGTTTCCTTCTTGGAAGAAAAGAGCCTGTATATTGTCATGTGCTTCACCGCAATAATAAAGAAATTGAGCAACTGACCAGCGTCATGCCTGCTTCAAGGAAAGCACTATGAAGGCTATATATTATCTCATTCAGGCACATCACCGACTGATATTTCACAACAGGATTTCGTTAATGACAAACAAAAAAAGCTTTTTCGTTTTTGGGATTTGTAGCTGTTTTGGACGGTTACATAAACGAACCCTCAACCGTTTTGCAGTGGCGCCTGCTTTGCTGCGACGGACTGTTGAGCTCATGAAAAATCAAACTATGGGATACGTTAGACTTTAATAACAGGTTGCCTCTATAATAGGGAGCTCCACAAAGAGAAACTCAACTATTTGCGACCTCATCAATCACATTATCTAGCCAATGAGGTCCTATATTCGATTGATCATATTTCTAGGTAAGAAATCCAAAAGTCATGAGCAAGCATAAGACTAACTCGAAATTTTCTCTTGTGGTGACCACAGAGTTGTTGAAAGTTGAGACCACAACGGTGCATTACTCAGGTAGGGCACGGATGTTAGTGATACGAGTAAAACTTAAAATACTATGGTTTTGCTACTCTCAGTATTTTTTTTTCAGCCCACTTGTCAGGTATAGGACAAACAACAGTTCAACGCAGAGATGCGAAGCCATCCAGGTAGCTAAGCCAACTGTGAGTCTACAGATGATCGAATAGGGGTCCGAATGCTCCCGCGATGTGGTGGACCAAGGAGTTCAATGTGAGAGACGGCGTCGAAGCATGCCTCCCAAACGTTCGCTCCATGTCGCACAGCCGCGTGGGGTATGCGAGCCGCCTAAGCGCGATGCACACTGCTTATTACTTTCTAATGACAAGCCTTGGGCGGGCTTCAAAATACTCGGGCAATCGAAGTACATTTGCGAGTCTTGGAATGTCGCTCTTCTCGAACCTGAGTTATTCTTTCACCTCCTAATCGTCCATCGTGGCGAGGATAAAGCGGCCATAGGATGATCTCAAACGCTTTGGGAGCGGTTCCTCACACTTTTCGAGCAGGAGTACCTCCTCAATAAGATCCCAGCTCAAAGCTTCCACCGCAGACGGTCAGCGAGCACACCCTTTCTAGTCATTTTCTCAGCAAAAAGGGTACCCTGTCGTTGCCATTGCCATTGATTACAGCGCCATTCTTTTTTTTTTTTTTTGCATCTCATTCCTGGGGGCATTCTGTTTGTATTTCAGATGGCTGTTGTCGTAAAAAAATGTTAATGTACCGCAAACGAGGAGGAGGAGGAGGAGGAGGAGGAGGAGGAGGAGGAGGGAGGAATAAACTTTATTATGCCTGTATATGGGTCTCTGGGTGGTTCCTATAGTTCAGGGCCCCAACGCTGTCGGCTGTCAGCTTCGCCCGCCCGATCAACTTTAGTTCTTCGGCAGCAGACGAGCTGAGCAGTGCGGCTTCTCAGTTCTCGAGAGTGGGATCAGGGTGGGAGGGAGGGATGTTAGGGTGAGCTGTGCAAAACCACGTGGTGTGTGATAAGGATGCATCTTGCCCGCAGTGCGGACATTCGGCTTTGTAGCTTGTAGGGGAGAATTTGTGCAAGAGCGCTAGGTTGCGGCACGCTCCTGTCTGGAGCTGGCACGATGCGACCGCGTCCTCTCTGTTGAGATGTTTGTGTGGTGGGGGGTATTCATGCCTCTGGCCACGGTGTTAGGCCCTGATTTCGGAGTACCTCTTTATCACCGGAATAAAGTATGAATCTATCCCTAGTCGCGACGCGGCGGCAGGAGCGGCCCGGAGGGTGCATGCTCGGGCCTAGGTGTCAGCACACCGATTGCCTTTCACCTCGTCGTGTCCTGGGATCCATATGATTTCCGCTGTGGGGTAGCCCTGTCGGCCTCTCTGGGTGAGTACCTTCAGTGCCTTCGGCGAGACACGGCCTGCTAGGAAGCGACGCAGTGCTGCTTGTGAGTCGCTCATGATGGTGACGTGATCTTCTCCGAGCCCAATGGCCATGGCGATGGCGAATTCCTCTGCAATGGTCGTATTGGAGGTACGCAGCGACGCCGTGATTGGGGCGCTTCCAGTTCCATCCACGACGCATATTGCCGCTGCATTCCGTTGATAGGCATATGTGGCCGCGCCTGTGTAAAGGACATCAGCCCGTTTGCCATACGCCTTTTGGTAGAATCTTGCCCGAGCATTGCGGCGTTCCGCGTGGAGCGTCGGGTCCATGTTGCGGGGGATCGTGTGCACCTTGATTTGGCTCCAGATGTGTCTCGGGAGGGGTGCGTGGTGTCTTCTCTGTCCCATTGGAAGGGAATCTTGAGCGACTGGAGGACCTTTCTGCCCGCAGGGGTTTGAGCGAGTCGGTTTCGTTGAGTGGCAAGTTGACTGTTCACCAGCTCCCTAAAAGTGTTGTTGACGCCGAGCTTGAGTAGCTTCTCTGTGGAGGTGTACGGGGGAGTCCGAGGGCCGTCTTGTACGCTTTGCGTATGAGGACATTTAGCTTGTCCTCGTCTCCCTTGGTGAGATTCAGATAGGGTGTGGCGTAGATGATGCGCGACACCACCAGGGCGTTAACCAGTTTGATCATGTCATCTTCCCTGAGGCCGTACCACCGGCTGGCGACCCGGTGCGTGATGCGTAGAATCTGGGTGACTTGGTTCTGGAGGAGTGTGAGGGTATGGGTCACCTTTCCGTCCTCCTGGAAATAGAGTCCCAGCATTCTGGCACGCGGCACCGCGGGGATTTGGGAGCCGTCGTCCAGGAAGACTTGTATCTCGTCTCTGAGCTCCGTCTTGCGGCGGGACCTTGGGGTCGTGCAGACTAGGATCAATTCCGATTTGGCTGCCGAGATGTGTAGGTGACCCTGGCGTAGGTACCGTTGAACATCGTCGACTGCCGCCTGAAGCGCGTCCTGCTTCTCTCCGTCAGACCCGGACACGCTCCAGATTGTGAGATCGTCTGCGTACAGAGTGTTTAATGTGCGGGATGCGCTCCAGAATCGGGGGCAGCCCGCTCATTGCCAGGTTGAACAAGGTTGGCGAGAGCACCGCCCCCTGCGGCGTGCCCCTATTGCGGGAGTTCATGATGTCCGTGCGGAGGTCACCTGCACCAATGATGGCTGTTATGTTCCATAGAAAGTCCCGCAGGTAGTTGTACATTCTGGAACCGCAATTGGTGACTGTCAGGTTTCGGAGAATTAGCTGGTGGCCCACATTATCAAACGCTCCCTTGACGTCCAGGGCGAGCATCGCTTGGGTGGTCATCCTGGAGATGGGACCGAGGATGTCCTCTTTTAGCTGCAGCATGACGTCCTGGGTTGACAAGTGCTCTCTAAAACCAAACATGGTGTGCGAGAACACGCCCATTTCCGCCATGTGCGGCTGCAGCCGTTTTAGGACGACCCGTTCCACCAACTTTCCCGCGCAGGATGTGAGGGCGATTGGTCGTATGTTGTCGAGGCAAAGCTCGTTACCAGGTTTGGGGATGAGGATGATTTCCGAGTGTTTCCACTCCCTGGGTAGCTCGCTGTTCTCCCATACCTGGTTGATATGTTCCAAGAGGGTCTGAACCGAGCCCGCGTCTAGGTTACGGAGCAGCGTGTTTTGGACGCGGTCCTCGCCAGGTGCCGTATTACGGCCCAGGTCTTAGAGCGTGCTCCGTACCTCTTCGAAGCTGAAGGGGAGGTCGAGTTCGGGGTTTGGCTCGCCCTCGTAGTCATGATACTCCTCGTCCGGGGACGAGCCGATGTACCGTAGTTTGAGCTGTTCGAGGAGGTCCTGGTTGGTGCCAGGGAAGTCGCGCACAATTTTCCGGAGGCTCTGGCAGGTATTGCGTTTACGTTTGCTAGGGTCCAGGAGGTGTCGCAAGAACTGCCACGCGTCCTTGGTCCCCAGTTTTCCCTGGAGATCGGTTGCTCTTCTTGTTCCAGTTGGAACGCGCCAGTTTGGTTGCGTACTCGAGCGCTTCCGCCGTGATTGCCGCGATCCGTCTCTTGAGCTTGCGGTTTAACTTCTGGCGCTTCCAGCGCTTGATCAGACCATGTCTCCCCTCCCACAAGTGGAGCAGATGCCGGTCCACCTAGGGGGTCTCTGCTGTCAAGTTGATAGTTTCAGTATAGGTGTTCTTGTCGCACACCAGGCGCTCGGTCCAGCTGGCATGGGAAGCATCATCGTGCTTTTGCTCGCTGTGTGTGGCCGTGCGTGCTGCGCGAAACCTATCCCAGTCTGTCAGGGCTTGTTTCCAGAGGAACTTTTTTCCTGGCAAGACGGCGATGTCCACTTGGGCTATGGCGCGGTCGCTTCCCAGGTTCACCTCGAGGTTTGACCATTCCGACCACCGTCCACCTCTCGTCTGCGCGAGGTCCTGACACGTGTCGCGGGTAACACTGTTGCACGTTCTCGTGGGCTGCTCCGGGTCAGTCAGGATGGAGAGGCGTTGTTGGCAGATGGAGTGGTAAAGTCGGGTGCCCTTGGCCAGGGAGCTAGTGTACCTCCAGGCCGTGTGCGGCGCGTTAAAGTCGCCTACTATGAGGAGTTGATTCTGTGCAAGTTTAAGCGCGCGCACGAACAGTTTGTTAAAATCCTCGGGCCTGTTGCGTAGCGGACTGTATACGATGAGAATAAAGAACCAGGGCCAGTGGTGCTTCTCGGGAATGATTTCTTTTAGCACGTGGTCTATGCTCTCGTCGCTGAGTTCGTACATGCGTGCATTTACGTGGTTTGCTGCTAGGACTGCCAAGCGCTGGCATATGTGAGGGACCAGCGCCTTGTAGCCCGAAAGTGAGGGTGTCTCGGTTCCAGTTTCCTGAATTGCTATTATGTCGGTAGGTTTGTCGAGTCCGGCAATTTACTGCGCTAGGGCCCCACGTCTGTTGCGGTACCCCCTGCAGTTTCACTGCCAGACTCTAGTTATGGCCACACGGCGTTGCTCTGCCATAAGCGGGCTCTGGCATTTCTACTCAGGGTGTCTGCCCGACTGGGCGTGTCGGGTATGGTAGCTCTTGCGGACGCCACCAAGGTAGTTGGTGGTAAAACCCTTAGTTTGAGTAAAAGATGATCCTAGCATCCCTCAAAGAGAGGGAGCACTGCTTGGATTATGGTAGTAAGTGTCTTTGCCCAGGTTGATTCCATGCTTTTAAGTAGGCTGAGAGCCATCTTGACTGCGTCCTTGACGAAAGACATCCATTCAGGTGAACTGTCTCCAAAGGAAGTTGTTGGTTGCACATTTGTGTCCTTCAAATGGCAGGGCTTGCGGCCGAGCGGTGAGTGCAGAAAAGGTCTGGGATGCCTGAAGTGTTGATGCAGCCGGCATATTGGTTTTTGGTTTGTCGTGTGGACTTGAACTCTGGCAATTGTTTTGAGTTGCGTGACTTTTAGGTTTTGTTTGTTTGACGACCGTCGTGTATAGCGATGATGTAGTCACATCTTTTCAAGTTTCTTCTATGTCCTTTTCTCCTGAATTCTGGAGTTCAGTGACAGTCAGTTCTTTCGCGGCATTGCTGCCTGCTCGAGTAGATTTGGTCTCTGGGAAGTGCTTATCACACTCCAAGGCTGATTTGGCGACATGAAAGCCCACCGAGTTGGATTTTAAGTACGCCTGGACCTCCCCTAGTTTTTTTCGCTTCGAGCAGAAGCATGCTGTAGCTTCGTGTTCTTGGTCGCAGTTGACTCATTTCGCAGGCATTGATTGACATGTGATATCCGTTGATTCATGTGGTTTTCCACAATGTTCACACTTTTGGGGCGTTTGCAGGCCACTCGCTTCTGTCCGAATCCAAAGCAGTTAAGGCACTGGATGGGCCTTTCTTGAAAAGGATGGACGGGATGGCGTGCATGACCCAGAAGAACATGGCTCGGCAGAATCTTGCCCCGGAAGGTGACTTTGACTGTGCTAGACTTCCCTAGGCGTCGGACGGCAACAACCTTAATATTGGACCTGAGATGCGAGGTGATCTCTATTAGAAAGCTCTTTGTCGGCGTCCTGAATGATTTCATTCCCCGTTATTCCAGCCAGTGGAGAGTATGACATCACCGGAATTCCACAGAGAGCCTTCAAGTTGAGCAATGTTTTAGAGCGCAGCTCTTAGGCGCCCGTTCCCGGCTTAAGCGGCGTCGCCGTCGGCGTAACCGCAAGGGCATGTGACCCCCCAAGGTCACGTGACCCCCAGGTCATGTGACCCCCAAGGTCACGTGACCCCTAGATCACATGACCCCCAGTCACGTGACCCCCAGGCCATGTGACCTCCCTGAGGTCATGTGACTCCCCCGAGGTCACGTGACCCCCTCCCCCTGTAGTTATGTGACCCTCCAGGCCACGTGACCCCCCGAGGTCGCGTGACTCCCCTGAGGTCACGTGACCCCCCCCAAGGTCATGTGACCCCCAGGTCATGTGACGCCCCCAAAGGACACTTAAGCATGAGGGGAGGAGGAGGAGGAGGAGGGGTATACCCTCCCTGAGTACCCTTTCCTCCTCCTCCTCAAGAGCTGCGCTCCAATTCGGCGTTACAGGAACTTGTAAACGGCTTCACCCTTTCTGGTGTCAACTGCGATGACATTCAATCTACTGTTAAAACGAACCTCGTGAATGCCCCCTGGACAGGAGTTTTCTATGGCTCTTGAGAGCTTCACGCTACTGAGGGATGTTATTAATGTCTCAGTATCCGCAGGGATGAACACAACAGTGATCCCTTCTTCGATGGCTTTTGATTGGATTATTGTCTCCGAGGTGGAGTTGGAGTTGTTGCGCCGAAATCCATTTTCGTGATCTAACTTCTTGATACGGACCTCCGGTATCGTCGCCATCTTTCATATAGTTGATGTCTGTAGTCGACGATGCAATGGAACCATCGGAACAAATAGAGTGCCCATCATCTGGTTGCGACGTTACGGGTGCTTCGTTTCTTTAACGTTGCTCAGGAGTTATGCTCAGTGCTGTATTAGCAGCGTCAGGGACGCCCGCTTGGGCCGCTTCCATGTTCGTTCACATGGAAGGATAGCAGCGGCAAAGGCTGCAGTTTTCTCTAAAAGAGAACTTGGAGGTCTGCTCGATTGCTGTGTCAGGCACACCGAGTTTAGAAATACTTCCCGTTAATATTTGATCGAGATTTTCGCAATAGAAGGTAAAAAATACGAAAAATAACCAGGAATGGAAGATTGGACGTCTTTTTGGCTAGAGCACTTCGTCGGAGTGCTCCCATTAACAAAGAGGGGCAAGAAGCAAAAAGACAAATACACAACGCTGTAAAAAAAATTTTTTTTTTAGCGAGACAGAAGATAGACGATTAACGCCACTTGCAACTTGGGAACTCGAACAGAATGCTGCTTTGGCAAGCGTAACTTCACCTTTGCGTTCTGATTAAATGACTCGTAGCGGGCGTAAACGTTTCATCGGTGGCAGAAATCGGTCTCGCACTGATCTCACTCGCCGCCGAGAGTTCTACCGCCTTTTAATGGCGCCCAACGTCAAAATATGCCCAGGTGTTTCGTCGGATCCGCACATGTGAAGAAGCCATAACGCTGCTCAATTTTCTCCGGTTGTTCCTGAGAGTTAGCGTGTGGGGTGGACAACAAACTGATATCTCACACGTAATTTGAGAACGCAATTTCGTCTAAAAAATGTTTAGCAAGAAAGAGAAAAAGAAGCTTGTTATTCGGCATGAATTTAAAGGGATTTTCGGGGCAAAATTTGTCTTCGAGAAAACACCTGAATATCATTGTTATTTCCTACAGACGCATCGTACGTGCAAGATTTAAATTGTATATGCCCCTCTGCATGAGTAATTGGATATATTCTGCTCCACCCTATTGTAAAGACCAGTTTGAAAATCTAACTGGTCAGGCTGGTATTTGGACTGGTCAAACTGGTATATGGACTGGTCAGACTGGTCTAACAGGAAATCAAACTGGTGCAACTGGTAGCCAGACTGGCCTAACTGGTAACCATATTCATCTGACTGGTCACCATTATTAACCTGACTGGTCACCACATTGGCCTATCTGGTCACCAGATTGGCCTAACTGGTCACCAGATTGGCCGAGCCGGTCACCGGATTGGCCGAACTGGTCAGCAGATTGGCAGAACTGGTCACGAGACGCCGGACTCGTCGCCAGACTGGCCGAACTGGTTCAACTGGTAACCAGATAGACCAAACTGGTCACCAGATTGGCCTACCTGGTCCAACTGGTTACCAGTTTGACCCCTAGCTCTTTCTCACTTTATTTATTGGCTTTCTCACTTTGATTTATTGGTTTTCAAATAATTACGGCATGATAGAGCGGTTACTTTTTACTAAGAGGCTCATCCCCTGAGCCATTCAAAATACTCTCAGAGGTATGACATTGCTGGAAAAAAATCAACATGCTGGGAATATGTTTTATTGCTTAGGTGACCACCGAGAAATTCCGTACGTTCAAAATGACCAGTATGAAAGACGGAAACGCAGAGCTCGGAAGTAGTGATTGGGTAGTTTGCTGTTGTATTGATGTTTGTATGTGCCGTGTATCTGTATGCGCTCAATGTATGTTCAGCTGATGCTTGTAGTAGGCGTATTATGTCTACATTTGTGTATAATAAAGATTTCCGAAGAGCAGTGGTGGCGTGAACAAATTAAAATATTATTGTCGAACCAGCGTGGCAAGTCAACCAGTGTGACCAGTTCAACCACCATGACCATGCAGTTCAACAATCATGACCAGTCAACCTGCTGCTCGAAGAGCGAGCAGCAGGCTTGTACAAGGTACTCACAGAAAGTGTTTAAGTTAAGTTACTGAGTACCACGAAAAATAGTACCTGAGTAGAGTACTAAATACTCAAATTTTTAAAGTAATTGAGTAAAGTACAAAATACTCGCACAAGCGGCAGCCTGCGCGAGTAGTCACGTCCGCAGCAGTGCTCGCCAGACGCCGGGGACCAACCGTGAGGCTGCCGCTGGTGCGAGCCCTCACGTCCGCGGCAGCGCTCGCCAGACGCCAGGACCAACGGTGAGGCTGCCATCTGTGCGAGCCCTCGCGTCCGCGGTAGCGCCCGCCAGACCCCAGGGACGAACGGTGAGGCTGCCGCCTGTGCGAGCCCTCGCGTCCGCGTCAGCGCCCGTCAGACCCCAGTGAAAAAACGGTGAAGCTGCCGCCGGTGCGAGCTCTCGCGTCCGCGGCAGCGCTCGCCAGACCCCAGGGAAAAAACGGTGAGGCTGCCGCCGGTGCGAGCCCTCGCGTCCGCGGCAGCGCTCGCCAGACCCCAGGGAAAAAACGGTGAGGCTGGCGCCGGCGCGAACACTCGAGTCCGCGGCAGCGCTCGCCAGACCCCAGAAAAAAAACGGTGAGGCTGACGCCGGTGCGAGTCCTCGCGTCTGCGGCAGCGCTCGCCAGACCCCAGGGAAAAACAGGCAGGCTGCCGCCGGCGCGGACACTCGAGTCCGCGGCAGCGCTCGCCAGACCCCAGAAAAAAAAACGGTGAGGCTGACGCCGGTGCGAGCCCTCGCGTCCGCGACAGCGCTCGCCAGACCCCAGGGAAAAACAGGCAGGCTGCCGCCGGCGCGAACACTCGAGTCCGCGGCAGCGCTCGCCAGACCCCAGAAAAAAAAACGGTGAGGCTGACGCCGGTGCGAGCCCTCGCGTCTGCGGCAGCGCTCACCAGACCCCAGGGAAAAAACGGGGAGGCTGCCGCCGGCGCGAACACTCGAGTCCGCGGCAGCGCTCGCCAGACCCCAGAAAAAAAAACGGTGAGGCTGACGCCGGTGCGAGACCTCGCGTCCGCGGCAGCGCTCGCCAGACCCCAGGGAAAAAACAGGCAGGCTGCCGCCGGCGCGAACACTCGAGTCCGCGGCAGCGCCTCGCCAGACCCCAGAAAAAAAACGGTGAGGCTGACGCCGGTGCGAGCCCTCGCGTCCGCGACAGCGCTCGCCAGACCCCAGGGAAAAACAGGCAGGCTGCCGCCGGCGCGAACACTCGAGTCCGCGGCAGCGCTCGCCAGACCCCAGAAAAAAAAACGGTGAGGCTGCCGCCGGTGCGAGCCCTCGCGTCCGCGGCAGCGCTTGCCAGACCCCAGGGAAAAAACGGTCAGGCTGACGCCGGCTCGAGCCCTCGCTTCCGCGGCAGCGCTCGCCAGACCCCAGGGAAGAAACGGTGAGGCTGAACGCCGGTGCGAGCCCTCGCGTCCGCGGCAGCGCTCGCCAGACCCCAGAGGAAAAACGGGCAGGCTGCTCCCGGTGCGAGCCCTCGCGTCTGCGGCAGCGCTCGCCAGACCCCAGGAAAAAACGGTGAGGCTGACGCCGGCGCAAGCACTCCCTTACAAAAAAATTGAGCGAGGGAGTATCCAATTTGTATACATAATTGTGGATTCAGTCAATAGATTACTTATTGAACGTGTATCCAACTTTTTATCGCGTTTCTTGAGCTAATTGGCCGACCATTGGGTTTCGAAAAGCTGTAGACTAAAGTGTCTAAAATTCATATGGAATGCCTGTAGACTTTCTATCCAATGTTAAGACATTTTAGTGTATACCTTTTGTATTCAAATTGACGTGCTAATTAACTGAAGAAAGTCGTTAAAAATGGAGATACATTGTGGATAGCAAATACTGGTAGAATGTCTGTAGATCTTCTATTCAAAGTTCAGACACTTCAGTCTACAGCTTTTCGATACCGAGTGGTCGGCCAATTAGCTCAAGATACGCGATAAAAAGGTGGATACACTGTGTACAGAAAAGTTTTGCTAAAACTCCTGTAGACTTTTATTCCTGAAATTTCAGACATTTATGCCTATATGGTTTGTATTCAAAGTAACCGGCCCCGGCTGATGTCGTCCTCCTTGTCCACCGCGCAGCCATCTTTAGGTCGTACTCCAGAAGCATGTCATCTGGGAGAGCACGACGTAGGACCGGGCAGAGCATGGCACAGAATGAGTCCTCGCTCACCCCCAACACCTTGAGTCCTCGCGAGCGTGTAGGTTGTCAAACTAACGTCTGAGGCCTTTAGTGTTCCATGACGACGACACATGAGGAATATCGATTAGGCCCTCCATGTGGTCTTGGATGAGTGCTTCCTGGCTTCCGAACGTCTTCCGCAGGAGGTCCACGGCGTCGGAGTACCACTGTGTGGTGGGCTGTTAAGCCAGCAACGGCAGCTCCATCGCCGCTCAGTGCTGATCGCAGGTAGTTGAACCTTTCCGCCGGCGATAGGTCCGAGTCCAGATGAATGGCGGTCTCGAACTGTTCCCAAAACCGCTGCCATTTCTTCCGTTGACCGTTAAATTTCAGAAGGTCAAGTTTTGGGAGTTTAATTTTTGACTTCGTTGGCGTTGGCAACCTGTTTGTGCTTCCGATCAGATTACTTTCGTTGGATAGATTGACGCGTTCCGCACTGCATCTTAGCTGGCTTTTCAGCTTTGTCTCGTAGGTCACGATCTTGTCCGCATATTCGAGGACATGGGTGAATTCGAGGTCTTCGTCTTACTCCGAAATGAGCGGCTCGATGGTGGCGTCGACGGCGTTAAGTTGACCCTGAGCCAGAACCAGTCGTTCGATGAGTAGCTTTAGGTCCTCGCTGTTGGGTTGCGCGGACTGCAGCAACGCCTCAACGTCGTTCACTAGCCCCATCACTTGTGACCGAATCGCCTTGCGCTTTTTCTTGTGAACTTCCGTGCTGTCGTTCTAGTAGAAGGAAGTATCACTCACTTTTCTTTCGGCGTTCGAAGTGTTCGCAGTGCTGTAATCCCGGGTTTCCAGCATCAGTTTTTCTTTTACAGCTGTTTTCTCTTGCTGGCAGAGGAGGCGCTCCGTTGCGTACAACAACAACAACACTTTTTTTTAACTCCGCCGCGAACAGCTTTCGTTCAATAGTCAAAATGTCGTGCGCAGAGACTCGCTTGCGTTCACGTTCTGGCCGTATCCCCATTGTCCTTCTTTTCCTCGCCTCCCTCTTCGAAGGAGAGAAGGACCCCATTTGCCAGAGGCAACGGGGGAAGATGCCCCCTATGTGTCTCCAAACCGGTTTCAACCCGGGAGAGGCCACGCACGGCGCGGTGGAAGTCACCGTGTGAAAGGACGCTCTCGTCTCCACGAGGGAGTTCGTACCAAATCTGGGATTCTCTGTTAAACGTTACAACACAGTGTTTTTCTTTTTGTTTTTTAGCTGCGCGAAGTTTTTAAATAAAGGGAGGAAAAGTATTATGAATGCGGTTTTCAATGCGTGTTTATATGGCTTGACGGACACTAGATGGGAATATAACCATCACTATTATCAGACTAATCAACTAAACTTCGGTATTTAACTTTTTAATTACTGTAATTAGGATATATGTTTTTTACTGCAAACATTGAGGCGGTCGTATGCCAAGACTTTCATTTTGTGTAATTCGAATACCAAGCGTGTATTCCGCGATATTGCTCCCCAAATTTCGCATTTTTATCCGATGTAGCAAAGGTTTGCAGGAGGTGAGCAGAAAAAAAAAAGTCACATTAAGTAGAAAATTCGGAGGCAGATATTTCGGCACACGGAAAAGACAGAAATCTCAAAATATTAATGAAAATAATCTATAATGGTCAAAATAATAAAATAATTGCACTTCCGTAACCGCGTCCACCCTGGTCTTGTCCAAATCGGGCTTTCTGTCCACATCTTTTGGACGTTACTCTTTAGACAGTACAATGGTTCTATATGGTCTCAATGTAAGCTTCCATCTTGAGAAATGTGAGTTCATTTGGCTAAAAAGAACATCGTTCTACCCATTGTGTATTCATAATTTCCGTGTTCATAGAAAGTGTAAAGAAGCTCACTCCTTTATGCTTTACATATATGTCAAGTTATTTAGCTTTATATACCACTGATGTTGATAAAAAGTATATAAGAATGAGGAATAAAACTTTAACCTAAATTTGACACATAAGGGAACAACTGCAGTGTATAGGCTTTTGTCTCAACAAAGGCTATACAAAGTCTCAACACTACCATTAAATGAAAGAATATAAAACGTGGATCATAGAAATTAATCTAATCTCAATACATATTGTAACAACTGCAGTGTATAGGCTTTCGTATCAACAATGGCCATACAAAGTCTGAAGACTACCATTGATAAAAAGTATATAAAAAGCGGGCGATAAAAATTAATCCAATTTTGATACACATTGTAACAACTGCAGTGTACAGACTTTTACCTCAACAAAGTCTATACAAAGTCTGAACAATACCATTGATAAAAAGTATATACAAAGCGGGCGGTAATAATAAATCCAATTTTGATAGAAAGTTTAACCACTGCAGTGTATAGACCCGTGTCTGAAAAAAATCAGCAGAACCCATCCTTTGGGAATGATTATCTACGTTAATGCGAATAGCATCAAACGGTGCGGAGTTATGCGCGTTCGTCAGGTGGCCGGCACACTCTAGGTACGCCAGCCCACTCTTAAGGCGATTCTAAATTTGTTGACACTTTCACAGCCCTGCGCACGATCTCCGCAGCCCAGCACGTGCGTTTGTGTCACTTAGGAAGGCGAGCAAAGCACGCGCCATACGCACAAACACTCAAAATGGTACCGACCAGACTTTCTGGCGTCTCAGCTAGTCTCAACCAACGGTACTCTAAACGGTTGTTTATATCTTTACCATAGGACGCGCCTTACAGCGCTGTCACAGCTGCCGGTGCGCGCGCGTTCCATGCACGAGGGCTCATTCCGCTCTCGTGAGGGTGAGCACGGCCGCTACATCACCCTCTCCCGAGCGCGGGAGAGGGTGAGCTAGGGGCAGTGCTAAGCCTCACGAGAGCGGAATGAGCCCTCGTGCATGGAACGCGCGCGATGGTAAAGATATAAACAGGTGTTTAGAGTGCCTTGAATGACTGCCTTCATAGCTCTGTGGTTAGCGCGTCTGCCTGCTGATCAAAGGGTCAACGGTTCGAATCCCGCCGGCGCCGGTCTTTTTTATTTATTTATCGACCCGCGGCGTAAGAGGTTAGATAGCCAGATAGATATATAGATAGATAGATAGATAGATACATAGACGAAAAGTGCGTGAAGTATCCAAAGAATGCTATTCGCATTAAAAGGTGTACACACAATGTATACAAATACGTTGTTAGAAAGTGGGTAGGGAAGAAAGTCGCAAGGATCGTTAAGAAGTCGCAAAGATTTCAATAGACTGGGCAACTTCTTTTTTTAAGGGCTCGCGTCCGCGGCAGCGCTCGCCAGACCCCAAGAAAAAAACAGGCAGGCTGCCGCCGGTGCCAGCCCTCGCGTCCCCGGCAGCGCTCGCCAGACCCCAGGGAAAAACGGTGAGGCTGACGCCGGTGCGAGCTCTCGCGTCCGCGGCAGCGCTCGCCAGACCCCAGGGAAAAACGGTGAGGCTGACGCCGGCGCGAGCCCCTCGCGTCCGCGGCAGCGCTCGCCAGACCCCAGGGAAAAAACAGGCAGGCTGCCGGCGGTGCGAGCCTTCGCGTACGCGGCAGCGCTCGCCAGACCCCAGGGAAAAAACGGTGAGGCTGACGCCGGTGCGAGCTCTCGCGTCCGCGGCAGCGCTCGCCAGACCCCAGGGAAAAACGGTGAGGCTGACGCCGGCGCGAGCCCTCGCGTCCGCGGCAGCGCTCGTCAGACCCCAGGGAAAAAACAGGCAGGCTGCCGGCGGTGCGAGCCTTCGCGTACGCGGCAGCGCTCGCCAGACCCAAGGAAAAAAACGGTGAAACTGACGCCGGCGCGAGCTCTCGCGTCCGCGGCAGCGCTCGCCAGACCCCAAGAAAAAAACGGTGAGGCTGACGACGGCGCGAGCCCTCGCGTCCACGGCAGCAGTCACCAGACCCCAGGAAAAAACGGTGAAGCTGACGCCGGCGCGAGCTCTCGATTCCGCAGCAGCGCTCGCCAGACCCCAAGGAAAAAACGGTGAAACTGACGCCGGCGCGAGCTCTCGCGTCCGCGGCAGCGCTCGCCAGACCCCAGGGAAAAACGGTGAGGCTGACGCCGGTGCGAGCCCTCGCGTCCGCGGCAGCGCTCGCCAGACCCCAGGGAAAAAACGGTGAGGCTGACGACCGGCGCGAGCCCTCGCGTCCACGGCAGCAGCTCGCCAGACCCCAGGAAAACAACGGTGAAGCTGACGCCGGCGCGAGCCCTCGCGTCCACGGCAGCAGTCACCAGACCCCAGGAAAAAACGGTGAAGCTGACGCCGGCGCGAGCTCTCGCGTCCGCGGCAGCGCTCGCCAGACCCCAGGGAAAAAACGGTGAAACTGACGCCGGCGCGAGCTCTCGCGTCCGCGGCAGCGCTCGCCAGACCCCAGGGGAAAAACGGGCAGGCTGCAGCCGGTGCGAGCCCTCGCGTCCGCGGCAGCGCTCGCCAGACCCCAGAGAAAAAACGGTGAGGCTGACGCCGGCGCGAGCTCTCGCGTCCGCGGCAGCGCTCGCCAGACCCCAGGGAAAAACGGTGAGGCTGACGCCGGTGCGAGCCCTCGCGTCCGCGGCAGCGCTCGCCAGACCCCAGAGAAAAAACGGTGAGGCTGACGCCGGTGCGAGCTCTCGCGTCCGCGGCGGCAGCGCTCGCAAGACCCCATGGCCGGGAAAAACGGGCAGGGTGCCGCCGGTGCGAGCCCTCGCGTCCGCGGCAACGCTCGCCAGACCCCTGGGAAAAAAACGGTGAAACTGACGCCGGCGCGAGCTCTCGCGTCCGCGGCTGCGCTCGCCAGACCCCAGGGAAAAAACGGTGAGGCTGACGCCGGTGCGAGCCCTCGCGTCCGCGGCAGCGCTCGCCAGACCCCAGGGGAAAAACGGGCAGGCTGCAGCCGGTGCGAGCCCTCGCGTCCGCGGCAGCACTCGCCAGACCCCAGAGAAAAAACGGTGAGGCTGACGACGGCGCGAGCCCTCGCGTCCACGGCAGCGCTCACCAGACCCCAGGGAAAAAACGGTGAAGCTGACGCCGGTGCGAGCCCTCGCGTCAGCGGCAGCGCTCGCCAGACAACAGGGAAAAAACGGTGAGGCTGACGCCGGCGCGAGCCCTCGCGTCCGCGGTAGAGCTCGCCAGGCCCCAGTTAAAAAACAGGCAGGCTGCCGCCGGGGTCTGGCGAGCGCTGCCGCGTCCGCGGCAGCGCTCGCCAGACCCCATCGAAAAAACGGTGAGGCTGAAGCCGGCGCGAGCCCTCGCGTCCGCGGCAGCGTTCGCCAGACCCCAGGGAAAAACGGTGAGGCTGACGCCGGTGCGAGCTCTCGCGTCCGCGGCAGCGCTCGCCAGACCCCAGGGAAAGTACGGTGAGGCTGACGCCGGAGCGATCCCTCGCGTCCGTGGCAGTGCTCGCCAGACCCCAGGAAAAAACGGTGAGGCTGACGCCGGCGCGAACCCTCGCGTCTGCGGCAGCGCTCGCCAGATTCCAGGGAAAAACGGTGAGGCTGACGCCAGTGCGAGCTCTCGCGTCCGCGGCAGCGCTCGCCAGACCCCAGGGGAAAAACGGGCAGGATGCCGCCGGTGCGAGCCCTCGCGTCCGCGGCAACGCTCGCCAGACCCGAGGGGAAAATGGTGAAACTGACGCCGGCGCGAGCTCTCGCGTCCGCGGAAGCGCTCGCCAGACCCCAGGGAAAAACGGTGAGGCTGACACCGTTGCTAGCCCTCGCGTCCGCGGCAACGCTTACCAGACCCCAGGGGAAAAACGGGCAGGCTGCAGCCGGTGCGAGCCCTCGCGTCCGCGGCAGCGCTCGCCAGACCCCAGGGAAAAACAGGCAGGCTGCTGCCGGTGCGAGCCCTCGTGTCCGCGGCAGCGCTCGTCAGACCCCAGGAAAAACGGTGAGGCTGACGCCGGCGCGAACCTCGCGTCCGCGGCAGCGCTCGCCAGACCCCAGGGAAAAAACAGGCAGGCTGCCGCCGGCGCGAGCCCTTGCGTCCGCGGCACCGCTCGCCAGACCCCAGCGAAAAAACGGTGAGGCTGACGCCGGCGCGAGCCCTCGCGTCCGCGGCAGCGCTCGCCAGACCCCAGGGAAAAACAGGCAGGCTGCTGCCGGTGCGAGCCCTCGTGTCCGCGGCAGCACTCGCCAGACCCCAGGGAAAACGAGGAGGCTGCCGCCTGTGCGCGCCCTCGCGTCCGCGCCAGCGCTCGCCAGACACGAGGGAAAAAGCGAGGAGGCTGCCGCCTGTGCGAGCCCTCGCGTCCGCGGCAGCGCTCGCCAGACCCCAGGGGAAAAACGGGCAGGGTGCCGCCGGTGCGAGCCCTCGCGTCCGCGGCAACGCTCGCCAGACCCCAGGAAAAACGGTGAAACTGACGCCGGCGAGAGCTCTCGCGTCTGCGGCAGCGCTCGCCAGACCCCAAGGAAAACGGTGAGGCTGACGCCGGTGCGAGCTCTCGCGTCCGCGGCAGCGCTCGCCAGACCCCAGGGAAAAACGGTGAGGCTGACGCCGGCGCGAGCCCTCGCGTCCACGGCAGCGCCTCGCCAGACCCCAGGAAAAAACAGGCAGGCTGCTGCCGGTACGAGCCGTCGCGTCCGCGGCAGCGCTCGCCAGACACCAGGGAAAAACGGTGAGGCTGCCGCCTGTGCGAGCCCTCGCGTCCGCGGCAGCACTCGCCAGACCCCAGGGAAAAACGAGGAGGCTGCCGCCTGTTCGAGCCCTCGCGTCCGCGGCAGCGCTCGCCAGACACCAGGGAAAAACGAGGAGGCTGCCGCCTGTGCGAGCCCTCGCGTCCGCAGCAGCACTCGCCAGACCCCAGGGGAAAAACGGGCAGGGTGCCGCCGGTGCGAGCCCTCGCGTCCGCGGCAACGCTCGCCAGACCCCTGGGAAAAAAAGGTGAGGCTGACGCCGGCGCGAGCTCTCGCGTCCGCGGCAGCGCTCGCCAGACCCCAGGGAAAAACGGTGAGGCTGACGCCGGTGTGAGCCCTCGCGTCCACGGCAGCGCTCGCCAGACCCCAGGGAAAAACGGTGAGGCTGACGCCGGTGCGAGCCCTCGCGTCCGCGGCAGCGCTCGCCAGACCCCAGGGGAAAAACGGTGAGGCTGATGCCGGCGCAAGCTCTCGCGTCCGCGGTAGCGCTCGCCAGACCCCACGGGAAAAACGGTGACGCTGACACCGGTGCGAGCCCTCGCGTCCGCGGCAGCGCTCTCCAGACGTATGGGGAAAAACGGTGAGGCTGATGCTGGCGCGAGCCCTCGCGTCCGCGGCAGCGCTCGCCAGACCCCAGGGGAAAACGGTGAGGCTGACGCCGGTGCGAGCCCTCGCGTCCGCGGCAGCGCTCGCCAGACCCCAGGGGAAAAATTGTGAGGCTGATGCCGGCGCGAGCCTCGCGTCCGTGGCAGCGCTCGCCAGACCCCAGGGAAAAACCGGAGGCTGCCGCCTGTGCGAGCCTCGCGACCGCGGCAGCGCTCGTCTGACCCCAGGGGAAAACAGAGAGGCTGCCGCCTGTGCGAACCCTCGTGTCCGCGGCAGCACTCGCCAGACACCAGTGAAAAAGCGGGGAGGCTGCCGCCTGTGCGAGCCCTCGAGTCCGCGGCAGCACTCGCCAGACCCTAGGGAAAAACGAGGAGGCTGCCGCCTGTGCGAGCCCTCGCGTCCGCGCCAGCGCTCGCCAGACACCAGGGAAAAACGAGGAGGCTGCCACCTGTGCGAGCCCTCGCGTCCGCAGCAGCGCTCGCAAGACCCCAGGGAAAAAGCGGGGAGGCTGCCGCCTGTGCGAACCGTCGGGTCCGCGGCAGCACTCGCCAGACACCAGGGAAAAAAGGGAGGCTGCCGCCTGTGCGAGCCCTTGCGTCTGCGGCAGCGCTCGCCAGACCCCAGGGAAAAACGGGGAGGCTGCCGCCTGTGCGAACCCTCGGGTCCACGGCAGCACTCGGCAGACACCAGGGAAAAACGGGTAGGCTGCCGCCTGTGCGAGCCCTCGCGTCCGCAGCAGCGCTCGCCAGACCCCAGGAAACAACGGGAGGCTGCCGCCTGTGCGAACCCTCGGGTCCGCGGCAGCACTCGCCAGACCCCAGGGGAAAAGCGGGAAGGCTGCCGCCTGTGCGAACCCTCGGGTCCGCGGCAGCGCTCGCCAGACCCCAGGGGAAAAGCGGGGAGGCTGCCGCCTGTGCGAGCCCTCGCGTCCGCAGCAGCGCTCGCCAGACCCCAGGGAAAAAACGGGGAGGCTGCCGCCTGTGCGAGCCCTCGTGTCCACGGCAGAGCCCGCCAGACCCCAGGGGAAAGCGGAGGCTGCCGCCTGTGCGAGCCCTCGTGTCCGCGGCAGCTCGCACCAGACCCCAGGAAAAACGGGGAGGCAGCCGTCTGTGCGAGCCCTCGCGTCCGCGCCAGCGCTCGCCAGACCCCAGGGGAAAAACGGGGAGGCTGCCGCCTGTGCGAGCCCTCGCGTCCGCGCCAGCGCTCGCCAGACCCCAGGGAAAAACGGGAAACTCCCGCGGTGGCGCGAACGCGAGGGCTCGCACCGGCGGCAGTCTTACCGCTGGTTCCTTGCGTCTGGCGAGCGCTGCCGCGGACGCGAGGGCCTGCACCGGCGGCAGCCTCACGGTTGGTCCCTGGCGTCTGGCGAGCGCTGCCGCGAACGCGAGGGCTCTGCACCAGCGGTAGCCTCACCGTTTTTCCCAAGTGTCTGGCGGGCGCTGCCGCGGACGCGAGGGCTCGCACAAGCGGCATCCTCACCGTTCGTCCCTGGGGTCTGGCGACCGCTGGCGTGGACGCGAGGGCCTGCGCCGGCTGCAGCCTCACAGTTTTTTCCCTGGCGTCTGGCGAGGGCTGCTGCGGACGCGAAGACTCGTACCAGCGACAGCCTCACCGTTAATCCCTGGCGTCTGGCGAGTGCTGCCGCGGACGCGAGGGCTCGCTCCATCGGCAGCCTCACCGTTGGTCCCTGGCGTCTGGCGAGCGCTGCCGCGGACGCGTGGGCTCGCTCCGTCGGCAGCCTCACCGTTGGTCCCTGGCGTCTGGCGAGAGCTGCCGCGGACACGAGGGCCTCGCACCGGCGGCAGCCTCACCATTGGTCCCTGGGGTCTGGCGAGCGCTGCCGCAGACGCGAGGGCTCACTCCGGTGGCGGCCTCACCGTTTTTTCCCTAGGGTCTGGCAGGCGCTGCCGCGGACGCGAGGGCTCGCACAGGCGGCAGCCACACCGTTTTTTCCTGGGGTCTGGCGGGCGCAGCCGCAAACACGAGGGCTAGCACAGGCGGCAGCCTCACTGTTTTTTCCCTGGGGTCTGGCGAGCGCTGGCGCGGACGCGAGGGCTCGCTCCGTCGGCAGCCTCACCGTTGGTTCCTGGCGTCTGGCGAGCGCTGCCGCGGACGCGAGGGCTCGCACCGGCGGCAGCCTCACCGTTGGTCCCTGGCGTCTCGCGAGCGCTGCCGCAAACGCGAGGGCTCGCACCGGCGGCAGCCTCACCGTTTTTCTCTGGGGTCTGGCGAGCGCTGCCGCAGACGCGAGGGCTCGCTCCGTCGGCAGCCTCACCGTTGGTTCCTGGCGTCTGGCGAGCGCTGCCGCGGACGCGAGGGCTGCACCGGCGGCAGCCTCACCGTTGGTCCCTGGCGTCTCGCGAGCGCTGCCGCAAACGCGAGGGCTCGCACCGGCGGCAGCCTCACCGTTTTTTCTCTGGGGTCTGGCGGGCTCTGCCGTGGACGCGAGGGCTCGCACCCGCTGCAGCCTCACTCTTTTTTCCTGGACTCTGGCGAGCACTGGCGCGGGCGCGAGGACCTCGCACCGGCGGCAGCCTTACTGTTGGTCTCTGGTGTCTGGCGAGCGCTGCCGCGGATGCGAAGGCTCGCACCGGCGGCAGCCTCACCGTTGGTCCCTGGCGTCTGGCGAGCGCTGCCACGGACGCGAGGGCTCGCTCCGGCGGCAGGCTCAACTTTCGTCCCTGGGGTCTGGCGAGCGCTGCCGCGGACGCGAGGGCTCGCACAGGCGGCAGCCTAACGGTTTTTTCCCTAGAGTCTGGCGAGCGCTGCAACGGACGCGAGGGCTCACTCCGGCGGCAGCCTCACCGTTTTTCCTCTGGTGTCTGCCGAGCGCTGCCCCGGACGCGAGGGCTCACACCGGCGTCAGCCTCACCGTTTTTTCCCTGGGGTCTGGCGGGCGCTGCCGCGGACGCGAGGGCGCGCACAGTCGGCAGCCTCACCGTTTTTTTCCTGGGGTCTGGCGGGCTCTGCCGCAAACGCAAGGGCTCGCACCGGCGGCAGCCTCACCGTTTTTTTCTTGGGGTCTGGTGAGCGCTGGCGCGAACGCGAGGGTCGCCGCACCGGCGGCAGCCTCACCGTTTTTTTCTTGGGGTCTGCCAAGCGCTGCCGCGGACGCGAGGGGCTCACACCGGCGTCAGCCTCACCGTTTTTTCCCTGGGGTCTGGCGGGCGCTGCCGCGGACGCGAGGGCGCGCACAGGCGGCAGCCTCACCGTTTTAATGCGAATAGCATTCTTTGGATACTTCACGCACTTTTCGTCTATGTATCTATCTATCTATCTATCTATATATCTATCTGGCTATCTAACCTCTTACGCCGCGGGTCGATAAATAAATAAAAAAGACCGGCGCCGGCGGGAATCGAACCGTTGACCCTTTGATCAGCAGGCAGACGCGCTAACCACAGAGCTATGAAGGCAGTCATTCAAGGCACTCTAAACACCTGTTTATATCTTTACTATCGCGCGCGTTCCATGCACGAGGGCTCATTCCGCTCTCGTGAGGCTTAGCACTGCCCTAGCTCACCCTCTCCCGCGCTCGGGAGAGGGTGATGTAGCGGCCGTGCTCACCCTCACGAGAGCGGAATGAGCCCTCGTGCATGGAACGCGCGCGCACTGGTAGCTGTGACAGCGCTGTAAGGCGCGTCCTATGGTAAAGATATAAACAACCGTTTAGAGTACCGTTGGTTGAGACTAGCTGAGACGCCAGAAAGTCTGGTCGGTACCATTTTGAGTGTTTGTGCGTATGGCGCGTGCTTTGCTCGCCTTCCTAAGTGACACAAACGCACGTGCTGGGCTGCGGAGATCGTGCGCAGGGCTGTGAAAGTGTCAACAAATTTAGAATCGCCTTAAGAGTGGGCTGGCGTATCTAGAGTGTGCCGGCCACCTGACGAACGCGCATAACTCCGCACCGTTTGATGCTATTCGCATTAACGTAGATAATCATTCCCAAAGGATGGGTTCTGCTGATTTTTTTTTCCCTGGGGTCTGGCGGGCGCTGCCGCGGACGCGAGGGCGCGCACAGGCGGCAGCCTCACCGTTTTTTTCTTGGGGTCTGCCGAGCGCTGCCGCGGACGCGAGGGCTCACACCGGCGTCAGCCTCACCGTTTTTTCCCTGGGGTCTGGCGGGCGCTGCCGCGGACGCAAGGGCGCGCACAGGCGGCAGCCTCACCGTTTTTTCCCTGGGGTCTGGCGGGCGCTGCCGCGGACGCGAGGGCGCGCACAGGCGGCAGCCTCACCCGTTTTTTTCCTGGGGTCTGGCGGGCGCTGCCGCGGACGCGAGGGCGCGCACAGGCGGCAGCCTCACCGTTTTTTCCTGGGGTCTGGCGGGCGCTGCCGCGGACGCGAGGGCGCGCACAGGCGGCAGCCTCACCGTTTTTTCTTGGGGTCTGCCGAGCGCTGCCGCGGACGCGAGGGCTCACACCGGCGTCAGCCTCACCGTTTTTTCCTGGGGTCTGGCGGGCACTGCCGCGGACGCGATGGCGCGCACAGGCGGCAGCCTCACCGTTTTTTCCCTGGGGTCTGGCGGGCGCTGCCACAAACGCAAGGGCTCGCACCGGCGGCAGCCTCACCGTTTTTTTCTTGGGGTCTGCCGAGCGCTGCCGCGGACGCGAGGGCTCACACCGCCGTCAGCCTCACCGTTTTTTCCCTGGGGTCTGGCGGGCGCTGCTGCGGACGCAAGGGCTCGCACCGGCGGCAGCCTCACCGTTTTTTTCTTGGGGTCGGTCGAGTGCTGCCGCGAACGCGAGGGCTCGCACCAGCGGCAGCCTCACCGTTTTTTCCTGGGGTCTGGCGAGCGCTTCCGCGGACACGAGGGCTCGCACCGGCGACAGCCTCACCGTTGGTCCCGGCGTCTGGCGAGCACTGCCGCGGACGCGAGGGCTCGCTCCGTCGGCAGCCTCACCGTTTCTTCCGTGCGGTCTGGCGAGCGCTGGTGCGGACACGAGGGCTCGCACCGTCGACAGCCTCCACCGTTAATCCCTGGGGTCTGGCGAGCGCTGCCGCGGACGCGAGGGCTCGCGCTGGCGTCGGCCTAAAGGCCGGTTCAGACACTTGCGTTTGAGTGCGTTTGACTGCGTTGCGGCGAGAACCGAAAGCGAGTCACCGGCACATCTGTGCTTCGTATGAAGCGTGGAATCCAATCAAGGAATCATCTTGGCACGCGATATAAGCAGCAGGGGTGTCCTGGTTTCTCGCTGCCGCAACGCAGTCAAACGCAGTCAAACGCAACTGTCCGAACCGGGCTTTACCGTTTTTCCCTGGGGTCTGGCGAGCGCTGCGGCGGACACGAGAGCTCGCACCGGCGGCGAGCCTGCCCGTTTTTCCCCATGGGGTCTGGCGAGCGCTGCCGCGGAGCGAGGGCTCGCACCGGCGTCAGGCTTACTGTTTTTTTCCGTGGGTCTGGTGAGCGTTGCCGCGGACGCGAGGGCTCGCGCCGGTGTCAGCCTCACCGTTTTCTCCCTGGGGTCTGGCGAGTGCTGCCGCGGACGCGAGAGCTCACACCAGCGGCAGCCTCACTGTTTTTTCCTTGGAGTCTTGCGGGCGCTGACGCGGACGCGAGGGGCTCGCACCGGCGGGAGCCTCACCGTTTTTTTTCCTCGGGTCTGGCGAGCGCTGACGCGGACACGAGAGCTCTGCACCGGCGGCAGCCTCGCTGTTTTTTCCTTGGGGTCTGGCGGGCGCTGACGCTGACGCGAGGGCTCGCACAGGCGGCAGCCTCACCGTTCGTCCCTGGGGTATGGTGGGCGCTGCCGCGGACGCGAGGGCTCGCACAGGCGGCAGCCTCACCGTTGGTCTCTGGCGTCTGGCGAGCGCTGCCGCGGACGTGAGGGCTCGCACCAGCGGCGTCCTCACGGTTGGTCCCTGGCGTCTGGCGAGCACTGCTGCGGACGTGAGGGCTCGCGCAGGCTGCCGCTTGTGCGAGTATTTTGTACTTTACTCAATTACTTTAAAAATTTGAGTATTTAGTACTCTACTCAGGTACTATTTTTCGTGGTTCTCAGTAACTTAAGTTAAATACTTTTTGTGAGTATCTTGTACAAGCCTGCTGCTCGCTCTTCGAATGCGAGCGCTGGACGTCGGCATTTGGAAATTGAACGCGTTTGAAGTTTAGAGACAAAAATAGCTTTGCCTCTACCCACGATTCATTCCGACCTGAGCTTGAAGTTCTTGCGCCCCCCTCCCCCCCCCCCCGCGCGCTCTCGTCTCCGACTCCACCAGTTTCTCATCGCTATTGTTGTTGTTGCTGTTACACTTTATCAAGAGAAGGACATTAAATTTTATGTCAGCTAGCGGTCGGCTGAAGTAATTAATTGTGCGTGGTGAATGCACACGTGCGGCGTTGGTTTTCTGAGAAACAATTATCCCCGATGTCACGTTCGCGCGCTCGTCGTGCACCTTGTCCAGAAATGGCTATACGCACGACACGGAGTGCTCACGGTGGTAGAAGTTGTTCACTATCGTCCTGCGACATTTCGTCGTTGACGCATGTGATTTTTTAGACCGATAATTGTAAAATAAGATACGTTGTCGATATCGCCAAATGACTGACAAGAAAACAACAAATACGTGAACCGTCTGCTTTTCGGTTTTTCACTCTGGGTCCGCTGCGTGTGAAGCAGCAGTTTTACCATAGAGCTACGCCACAACTTTGGCAGTTGCTTTTGACAGTCCGTTTCATATACCGTGTTTTTTTTTTGCGTAATAGACTTTTTTTAAATACGGTACTCTGTTGGCAGCTGTGAAATCCCTGCACAATGGCGGACTAAAACCTGAACGTCACGGCACACTGGAAAAAACACACTCACTAAAAATGGTGATGATCGCAGTGACGTTGCACTTTCGACGCTGTTTGATTGACTCTTCGGTTCGTAGTGTTTGACCGCGCTTCGATGTTCGCTATCTTATGGAATGACTTGCACGTTCCTCGATGCAGCCGCTCCGCCATTGTGCTGTGGTTCCGACCACCTCATAAACGGCACGTGACTTTTGAAAGGGGTCTATTAACTCTAGAAGCCGCTAAAATCTAGCGCGTGATTCATTGAGGCGTGTTTACAAGTACCATGTAAACCAGACACGCAAGACGTTTCGCGTCTTGCGACCCGAACCGAAAGGACCATGCCGCGAGTGTAATTGCACGTATATACATGCTAGCGTCTGTAGCAGCTGTTTTACAACATAAACCTGAAATAAATTACTTTGTACGTGTTTTATGGAACACCTGGTTTTGAGGTAGATACATTCAAAGCATTCACCGTGCAAGTTAGGTGATTCGGCAAAATATCTATTATGTTTCACTACAGATATTGCTCAATGCCTGTAGCCTTTGTGAAGGGGAGTAGCAGTGACTGCGTGCACTTTTTCTTGAAAGGTCTGCTGCAGCAGTTACATGATACATTAATTTAAAGTGAGTGCCTTTAGTAACCTGCATGAGCGGACAATTTTGACTGCAATGCGACGCAATTCCGCAAAGCATCTTTTTTCAGACATTGGTATATGGTTCTAAAAAATGCCTGAAATGTGTATCTTTCCTTAGAAGACATCAGGGCTGTCACCAAGAGGTGGAGAAACCATCGAGATACGCTCGGCAAGAAGCTGAGGGAGATGAAGAAAAGGAGTGGTGCTGGTGCAGCAGAGCCCACCTTAAAATGGGAATATTTCAATCATATGCTCTTCCTTCGGGATTGCATGGAGCCACGCGTGTATGTATACCAATTTTTCAAGTGTCTATGAAATAAAAAGTTTGAATATGTGGATGATTTCAATGCACTCAACATCCAATCAAAAAAATGTTTAATATGTGTTTAGGACCACCAGCAACATCGAACTAAACCTGGACAATGAAAACTCTGTGCAAGAGGTCCTACGAGGATACAAGGAGGAGCTGGAGGACAGCGCATCGCAGCCACTTTCTGCCATCGTGGACGGGCGTGGCGACGACCGCCCTGCCTACTCGGCCTCCTCTACTCCCACCCCACTCCCCGCATGTCCCTCCCACCTTGCTTTTCAATCAGCCACTCTTCACCCTCAAGCTTCTGCCTCTGCTCCAGGCCGTTCCCTTCCTTCTCTCTCACTCACGTCTCTGCTGCTTTTGCAAACCCTGTCTCTCCAAACACTCTTTCCTGCGCATCATGACCCCCTAGACGTAAAAGATCGACTAACGACACTGAGCTCATCCAGGACATTGACCGGCAGCTACAGAACAAAGAAACTTCGTCCCAGCAGTTCCTACTTTCCCTGTCTAGCCATCTGGACAATGTGCCCGAGCACCTGTACGGCTACTGCCAGATACATCTCCTGGATGTGGTCTTACAGTACCGGAGAGGTGTAATGTCTACAACCCTAATGCAGGTGCAAGAGCCACAATATAATGTAGTGTAGAAAACACATTCTCTCGGGTGAAGTTCCTTCACCCATAATCACGATGCACATGCCGTATGTCCTGAGGAATGCTACTTCCCCATCCTAGAGAGCAGATTGGGGAGCACTGAATGCACTTATCTCGTCTGCTTTGAAGGACAGGCAAGTAGCATTCCTAAGGGCATTTGACATGCGCATGTGAGGATGATGGAAAAGAAGATGTACAGATGTGTCTGTTTGCCCAATTCTTCGACTTATCCTTTATTCTTTGGTTTTACAAGATAATCGCAACAATCGCAGAACACAACCTCCAAAGGGCACTTTTGCGCTACACCAGCACATAATTCCTAAGCTTCTTACTAAGTTTCATCACTCTTACTAACCAATGAATCGACCTTGCAACGTCGGAAACAATAAAAGAGTGCAACCTTAAAATAATTTTTGTCTTGAGTGCACCACTGGACCGCAACTAAGATAAACACTGCACAAATACTCTAATTTGCACCACTGGAACACAACTGAGATAAACACTGCACAAATATCCTAATTTTACATTTCCCTAAACAGAGTTGAGGGAAAAAAATTGCGTTCACAGCTTGACAAGATCCAGCCACGAAATGAGACTGTTCATGCAGCACTTTATTTATTTATTTTATTTTTAGCGACCCACCAACAGATTAACGCCTCATCAGTGGTGCACTTATCAAAAAGTCAATTAGTAGTAAAATTTTTAACAGGATAAAACGAAATGTTAGGACAAAGCATTAGTCTCAGCACACTTTTGAAATTTAAGCTCTTCATCAAAAATATCAAGGCTAACATTCCCACAAATATGTTCTAAATGGTTATACGTCAGTTGTAGGCGTGTCATGGGTGCAGCATGGTAAAAATCGGTAGGGTTAAACAAAGTATATAGTCTACAAGACCTACGAGGAACGTGCAAGTAGATGTGACTGAGTAGCTCTTGTGAATCAATTATACCATTTACAATCTTATACAAATGTGTCAGTCCACGAGTTATTCTCCTGTTGTGCAACGAGTCTAACTTCACGGGTTCACAAATCCTCTCATAACTATAGAAATAATTCGGTTGAAAATAACGATCAAACAAAACGCGAACGAATCTACGTTGAACACTCTCAATTGCACCAGAATTTGTCACTCTAATACAGTCCCAGACAATTGAGGCATATTCAACATGACTACGCACCAGTGAAGAAAAAAAAGTGAGTTGAAAAAACCGCGTGTCACTCGCGTAATGGCTAGCACTCTAAAGGAAGCATTCGCAATTGTAGCCACGTGATGATTGAGATTAATCGCAGGATCCATAAAAACGCCTAGATCACGAATGACCTCAACGCGAGTAATATCGGTGGAATCTAATACATAAAGAAAACTTAGAATTTCACGCTTCTTAGAGAAGGACACAACTTTCGTCTTAGGTCATTTGAAAAACATTACGCCGAAATAGAATTTATATCACGCTGAAGACATTCACAATCGACGACCGTTTTAACCGCCGTAAACAACTTAATATCATCAGGAAATAACAAGAACCGTGTGTGGTGTGTTTAATACAGGAGGTTGTACTGGAATGCTTAACCTGCATATGAGCCTCTTAGTTAACAGTTCAGCACGGCATCTTGCCCAGACACTTTACCTGCAGCACTGTTGAAGTACAACTTGTACAGGTCCCGCGCATACCAGGCCATGTCGGCAACGTTCCGCGCCAGTGTTCGCTCCGCCTGCATTGGTGGCTGAACATGCAGTTTGCGCCACTCGCCGCCCTGCCTGTGACCCAGGGTGTCGAACCGGAACCGAACCGAACCGAAAACCGGAACAGAACCGTTATTTTTAGCCGAACCGGAACTGAACCGAACCGAAATCTTCGCCGCCATCTTGGAACTGAACCGGAACCGAACCGTAAAAAAATATAACGGTAACCGGTTCAAAACGGTTCAGGGTAATTTATTTTTTTATTTTTTGTTAGCGTCACAAAATGAACATAAGGGAATAAAGAATTTGGGGCTGTATTTCTATCTATTGATCAAATCGTCATGTACAGAATTGCATTGTATGGTAAATTGTGAGTTATCTTGGCGCTTTTGTATTGGCACTATGATTAACCATGTGTCATGTTGTCACGTGACGTCATGGTGTCAATACATGTTGTCAAGTGATGTCACGTGACCTCGTGACGTCAGGTAACTCACTGCGTCAACTCGATTTAATTTGTAGAGGTCACTAGATGAATGAACCTTGTCGACAGCGTGACGTAACATGACATCATGATTTTGCACCGAGAGTCACGTGACACCGTGACGTAAGCGATTTTCAAAACCCGAGTCGAGTGCTCGGGTTCATGACAATCAGCATCGCCAAGCATTCGGGTAACGGCTCATGTCAAATAAATATGATAATAGCACAAGTCTAACAATATCTGAATTTCAGCCCAAGAATTTGCTTTCCAAACCCTAGCGCAGTGGTTCTCAAATGGGGGTCCGCGAAGCTCTGCCTCATCAGTCAAGCTCGGCAATAAAAGTTTTATATTTTCCAAATTGAGAAGTAAAGTACCGATTTTCGGGCGAGTTTTCTCGTGTGTATGTCAATAAGAGATGTCTACTTCACACAGCCCCTAGTTATATCCATTTATTAAATCATTATCATATTTAACCAATGCCTTTACCTCCCCCTGACCACGAACAAGGTCCTCCATCACCTCCGCCAACCTACAAGGGGTCCGCGAAACATCAGCGGTTGTGAACCACTGTCCTAGGGGATGACTATGATGAACACAAACGGTATATAATTAGCGTCATATCACGTGGCCGCTTGTTATAATTGCGAGTTGAGGAGAACATCGACAACTGTCTCTTTCCTTTATTTTTTCTTCATCGTGCGGAAGGGGAAACTAATGAATGAATTATTTCACAAGCTATCAACGTCAGGGGTTATTTCTTAACAGTATTTATTGAAAGTACAAAAAACAAATGTTGCAACACCAATTTTACATTATTGAGGCACCCAAACATTTTTTTCGTTGTTGCTGAACTGTATTTGAAAAATGTCCCCGAGAACAGAAGTATTGAAATGACTGAATGCGACTTATTAACATGACGTTACATAGAACTACACGTGTGTACATAGAAAATACCTAAAAACAAAAACAAAAAAAATATTTTAGTGACCTCAGAAGGACAGCCGAACGTTGGCAATCGATGTAAGTCTCACACGATCGTCGTTCTCACGTTATTGCCCAAGTTTCGACGCCCTCTGCATTTTACTTAAAGGAGTCATAAAAAGATTTCTATACATCACTAAATACTACTCCGGATCACTACCTAACGTTAATTACTCATTGAACTCTATTTGCTCTTTTTTCTAGGCAATGACAGTCGCCAAAAAATTAGAGAAATATCCCTCAACTCTGTCTTATGCCGCCAATGTTAATCATACCCCCGCGTTGGGGTTGCAAAGGAAGAAAACGCGTGCTGAGCTCCAGGCATTGTTAGAGTTCGGCTATTCCCATCACCGCAGTGGTTGGACACGAGCCACTACCCAAGTGTCCGCCGAGGCATTGATTGTTACAAGTCGATGTACAGTGCTCACGCAGTTCTCCTGTCCAATCCATGAGCCGCGCTCCACTGTCATCAGGCGGGTGGTTTTGATTCCAGAATTACAACATAAATCTTTGCGAAGGCAAGACTAAAATAATAGTGTATTTTTATCCTCGCAACTTCACCGCGAAAAATAAGCTTCTGAGGCGGCCTGTGCGAGTATACTTGGGCCAGACTAGGACCAGTACACCTCTGCAAAGTCATGAACATTCCAACCCGATATCGTTTTATGACCCCTTTAAACTTCATGGGATGAAAGATAAAAGCAATGAAGGGTTGCTGTTAATAAGTGACAAATAAAATTGTCGAAATAGCACACACAAACGGAGGAGGCAATTCCTCAGGAATGCTTTCAGCCTTTCCACTCTGGTGAAGAAGGAAGACCAGCGAAGCTCTACTATGGTGGGAATGAAGTAATGACCGGCTGCAAGTCGGCCAGCCAGAGTGGAAGGGCTGGAGAGGTTGCCGCCGTCTATGCGCGACAACGGCAACCAGACAACCGGCAAGCCGGTTGTCTGGTTGCCGTCGTCACTTATAGATGGCGGTAGCTGATCAGAGTTTAGTGTTATCATTTGTTTGCTGACGGACACGATACTGGGGAAACTAGCCCTTAACAGCTCCGCTGTAAAAAAAAAAGAAGTGTGTGTGTGTGTGTGTGCGTGTGTGCGTGTGTGTGTGGGGGGGGGGGGTTAGTTTTAAAAACATACTGTGTTGTAAAGGTTCCCTTTCCTCGCATCTTTGGCGCAGACCAAAAAGCGTGGCCCAGGAAACTACCTTGTTTGCAAAAACGCTCTTGCAAAAAGCACGTCTTTGTCGTGCCACTCGCGCTGTTCATCACAACGATGCACTAAGAATAATAATACGTGCCTTTCAAATACTTGGCTTTCACTGACCTTGAACCTCCTGCAGCGTGCATTTTGTACCATCGAATGCGATTTTCTCAGCACGAAGAAATCACAATGACCACCAGCCTATAGTGTGATGACGTCGTGTGCATACCATGTTAAACAGTTCAGCTTTCTGTTGAAATGTGATGCTCGCAACACTAGCAATAGATGTCCTCATTTTAAAGTTCTGCAGTATTTATAGCAGTCTCGCGATGATATATGGCAGCCTAGAGAAATGTTAGAGCGCATGACTATTCAAACATAGTGTTTTTATTTTATTTTTTTATTTATTTATTTATTGATACTACCGGCCGCCGTAGGGCAGCCAAGGTAGGAGGGATACATGGATAAAGGTTTACGAAAAAACAAGCACAGAGTGTGGTAGCGCAGCAAAACAAAAACAAAAACAAGCAAAAAACAAGCACTTCACAAGTGTAATCACGATCACACGTAGAGCAAAAAAAAATATTCTTTGAAGGGTTATCAAGGCCTGAAACCTCAAAACTCTGGTAATTCGTTTATCAATGCTAGAAACAATGTCAAACTATTTGAAGAGACTATTTGTTTGGGTAACGCATTCCAGGCATGAATAGTACGAGGAAAATAAGAGTATTTGTAACAGTCAGTCCTGCACTTTATTTCAGTGATTGATTTACTGTGTTTATTTCTTGTGACCCTAGATGTGTTGAAGTGAAAGTAATCTTGAAAATCTAAGTTGTAGTTCCCATTTATTAGATTAAAAATAAATTTCAGTCGATTGATCTTTCTACGTTTTTCTAAAAGCGGAAGGCTGGCCTGTTCATAAAGCTCCGAAATCGAGGTGTTTCTGCCATACTTATTAAATATAATGTTGTAAAGTGAGGGCACAAAACAAGTACGGGTAAAACCGAATATAACATTAGCCTCCCAAGGCATTTTTTCGCGAAGTTTCGAGCTCATGCAAGTTGATGAAGTGTGATTTATGTTAAGATTTTAGGAATCTTCATCTGTCCTTCGCGCTACTTATGTAGCCGCCTCCAGGGCGAGAGCGTCGGCCTAGGGATCCCCATGTGGCGGGTTCGAATCCCGGCCGAGGTGCCCGCAATCTGACGGAGGCTTATTCCAGAGGAGGCGCAGTGTAACCGAGCTTTCGGTTGCACGTCAAAAGATCCTCAGATGGTCCAAATTAATTCTCAGTCCTCCGCTGGGGCGTGCTAGATGCCCGTCGTTGGTTTGGCACGCAAAACTCCCAAATTTGACTTTGAATTTTCGTGCTATTTATGTAAAAGTACGATTTTGATTGCGTGCATCTTTAGACATATTTTTTTTTGCAGTAAAGCGTTTTGTAAGGGATTATTTAGAAAAATAACATCAATTATTTCTCTATTTTTTTACATTTCGTGTATTAGACTTAATCATGTGAGCACAGATTCCTTTTGGGCGTACCCTGCAACAAGATGTTTCACACTGCCAATCAGCAAAGAGAAAAACACTTTTACGCAGACTCCACAGCTCGCGTAGTTACGAGTATCGTCCTTCTGCGCCGGTCTCTAGCGGTTATGTGAACTTTATTAAGTAAAATTTATTGATCATTATAAAAATAAATTTAATTACTAACTGAGTATTTGACAACATGTATAAAGGGCCGACCACCCTAAAGCAATTCCCCCAAATTATCTTAAAGGTGTTCGGCCAAACTTTTCCAGCGTTTTTATCCTAGACCGGCACGTTGTAAGTGATATGAAACAGCCTTACAGAGAGTTCTGATCTTGAAGCTAGTTTAAATAACTATGTATTCCTCACACATATTCCTTCTCAAACATATATAAGTCTGTTACTGCCTCTTTTATGTGGTAATCATTACTTTTATGTGTCTCTAGGCTGGACAAAAACAAATTAAACAGGGGCGCGCGGCGGAACTATGAAGATTACGAACGCAAACCGTCAGAAAGTGTCCAATTAAGTAGCTGCCATGTCGAGTAGAATGTGAAATACTACTTCGTTTTACTTAACAAAACAAAAATCATGGAGGACGCTTAAGCTTCGCCTTTAAAAGTGGAACGCGATAGCGTTAACGGGCCTCGTTTGCATCGCATTCTCATTTGCCGCGCAAGCGTGCCTCGCGTGGCCTAGTCAAAAGCGCCTGACTCGCAACCGAAGGATCGTGCGTTCGAATCCCGCCTAAAATCTTAATTTTTTTCTTTAAAGGGCAACTCCGCTCAATTCCGAAAAATTTAGGCTTACATGTGATTCCATTCCACAAAGTACTACTCAACAGCTCTACGTCTTCAGATTCGCGAAATGTGGAATATTATTTGTGTAATCTTAATTTAAACATCAGCTGATATCGAAACCGAAACTTCGGTTGTGTCAGGTAACATTGGTCTCGTGTCGTCAGAGTCATGGCCACGTCACGTCGAACCACGTGGTCTTGTGACGTTCGTGGGAGCGAGGTACAGGGCACGCGACGCGGGCAGGTAGCTTCGCATGGCGTGGACGGTGATGGCCCGGGGGAGAGGGGAAGGGGAGAACACGAAAGAGGAGAGAGGGGAGCGGAGAAACCGGACATGCGATAAACGCGCAGGGCAGCGCAGACTAGCGCATCCGCGTTACGGTGATCACGTGGACGCCGTAGAGCCAACACCGGGAGGAGAAACTCATGACGTCATCGTTCAATTTCGCTCTGAGAAGTAAAAACAAACAAAACGTGAGAATGACGTAGTCATGCCTCTGGCGTAGTGGCTCAACGTTGGCCGCTCCAACTCCGTCGCATTGACTGCGCTGACGATTGTGCCTCACGTCGCACGCTAGAGTTGGCAGATATCGGCGACTTGGCTGATTTGAAAGTTTGCTGGCCAGTTTATTAAATATATAGACGGAATTAGATCGTAATATTTGACATGGGGTCTTCCTATATGATACTGAAGAGGGCTGCATAGTTTTCTAAATATCAAAAATGAAGCGGAGTTGCCCTTTAAGGCAAAGAAATTATTTAAAAAAAGTGAAATCATTTCAGACATACGCCGACCTTAATTCGCATTACATGTCATGTTTTAATCACTCTCATTCCACGCGTGATGTCACGTTTCATGTGAGCACTGTGGGTTGTTTGAAATTCTTGCGCGAGGGCATGTAGCTCTGACGTCATAACCCTATCGACCAATCAAGATTTTCCAGTCACGCCACCGACATCGGCTTTTCTGCGACATGAGCTCAATAACGCTATCGCGTTAAAATCATCAATTAGCAAGGGTGATGCTCATTTGCAAATTAAATTGACCGGCATCTTGTCAAGAACAAACTTCAACAGCCAGGATATGCCACCTTATCCTGTATAAGAAAATGTTCACTTGGGCAAGCGCTATTTTTGGCCAGATTCGATCTGAGTGCGAAGTTGCGTATAGATTAGAGTGAACAATTGCGATTACCCCTTGCTGCATGATTAGTCGCATGCATGCGGTGCTGAGTGTAAGCAATGTTTGGTTAGAACAAAAAACAATTTGATTGCCGCTCCGTGTTTCTATAAAAAAAGACTGAAAGAAATTATTCTAAAACTTTTGTGACATTTTGAAAATTTCCTTGCTTTTAGCTTAGTTGTGTCGTCATCATATACATATATATTGTGAAGCGTATTTCGTAAACCATATTTTATGATATATATGGCCACGAGGTGCTCATTCATACATTTATGTGATGCAGTTAATTCCTTAATTCAAGGAAACAATGACGATTTCACTTTTAATACTGCGACACAAAGTTGTACCAATCACGGGTATTTTAGGCGACCTACCACACTTCGCGACAACATTTTATACCGTGTAAATAGAACAGCTTGAACTTAAGAAATTTTACTTAAACACGAAGAAAGGACAAGAAAATACAGTATATTTCTAAATTTCAAGCTGATCTATTTACAGGTATGTACCAACAAGCTCAACTCTTTACTCTTCTACTTAAACATTTTGATTCAGGTAAACTATATGTTACTGGTAAACAAAGGGATGTTGAGTCGTATGAACACGACGTCATGTACGTTAATGTAAGTAAATTGCACGGTTGATCGAAGAAACTATATAGTTAATCGTTTCACGGCGTAAATAGTGTACATTGCCAGAACAACGCGGAAAATATATTCTCAATTTAGCGGTTCAAACCGGTTCGAACCGGTTCGAACCGGTTTGAACCGTTATTTTTGTTCCCGGAACTGAACCGGAACCGAACCGAAAGCCGTGAACCCGAACCGGAACCGAACCAATAAAAATTTCGGTTCGACACTCTGCTGTGACCAGTCGCATTTACAGAGTCTGCGTATCAAGCTGCGCAGTATGCGTCGTCTCCTGCGTGTTGCTGCATCAAAACATTGTGGAGAACGCAGAGTGCCTTCACAAGGCAGGCGAGAGGAGGAAAGGCGCATGGGGCAACAAATCGCCTTCCTCAGGCGCCGCCATTAAATTGCAAACGCTCTCGAGGATTTGAGTTGTGCCCAGAGCCTCCCTACTCGTTAGTGCGCTCGTCATAAGAGGTCCCAAAAGGCCTTTAGGCACACGGTCGTAAGCGGTCGCAAGACTGGGAACCAGCCTCCATCCGCGCGCAACACCTAGACTTTTGTTTACCTGCACCTGAAATTGTTATTTTTTCCACGCGGATTGGGTTTGAAAAGAAACTGACTTTAGGAGCGGAGAGAGACGAACATTTCAGCAATCCCCTCCTAACCACACTCCGGCAACGAGTGCGGCAATACCTTGCCCCGAATTACTTTGAAACCTCGTTTAATTGACAGTATTTATTGGTTTTATTCTTCGCGAACATCCGGGTAGTTCGATTGTCTGCCAGTGATCGATGTACGAGCAGAATTGCTGGACATCCGGAGGCTCCTCAACGAGTGCGCCGTGCGATGTCACATCCACCGTCAAAGAACAACATCCAAAGAACCTTTCCTACCAACTCTGTGCCTTTCAATTCCCTCATTATAGGCCCCACGGTCTCTCGCGCAGCAGCAGTTTACGTAACGCCTGATACTCCGCCGTTCTTCCGGATATGAGCGGAACTCGACGTGCCACACGCCTTGGGCTCACATGGCGGTTTCTCCCGAGAGACTCGACACCGCGTTTTGAGGGACGTCTTCCCGCACACGACGAGACGGAGGAAGCGCAGTTCTGGAGCTTCCGGGGCCTCTCGCGGAACAGCGCAAATCGAGAGTGAAGGCGTCACTGATGATAATGCCTTGCGTCTCCCCCGCCGTCGCAGAACGCTCCGCGGTATGGCGGTCTCCAGAGAGCCTGAATTTACATTTTAAACAGAGTGCACGGACGAGAATTTGGTTGGCAGAAATTTAACAAAAACTGCTATGGACTATTTTGACGATGGGGTACACATCTCTGAACGAAAAATGCAAGCTAACATATTATTTAAAAAAATGGTGTTAAGTATAGTTAATTATCTCGCTAATTATCGCGTCACACTCGTGTTCTTACGTCTGCCGCGGTTGAAAGTTGTATTGCTGAACGAATGTTGTAACTGTATAAAGTGTCCACTTCTAAATTTTGTCACTTCAATTTAGAAAAATAAAAGACAAATTTATCCAAAATACGGCAAAAAAATTGCGCTAACTTTATCCAAGATGGTAACTTGCGTCTGACCTTTTTGTAACATTATATACAACTGTGACTCATTGAGCATCTGAATGTCAGTGCACCTTTCGCGAATTACGAGTGATGTCGAGCTAGTGGTGAAGTTAACTCGAAGGTATTCGTTGGCCCGCATTATTTAACAGTGTCGGCTGTCGTCACCTGAAAGAAGCCACAGCTCTTTCAGTCGCAGCCAGTGTTGGCGGTAGCGCGTTTCAAGTAATGGCGTTACCGGTAACGTAGTAACGTACTCGTTACGTTTTCAAAACAGTAATGCGTAACGTACTTACGTTATGTATTTCGAGTAACGGGTAACATAGTTACATTACTATAGTCCGTTGCAACTGAAGAAGGTAGGGCGAGGGAAAGGAAGGTCGGGGAGGAGGAAGCCGACGGAACGATGGAAAGAGGAGGAGGTCTTCCCTCTCCTCTCCAGCGTTCCGTCTGCTTCCTCCTCCCCGACATTTCTTTCCCTCGCCCTACCTTCTTGGGTTGCAACAAACTATATAGTTCCATCTTCTTACTAAAACTTCTAAAATATGAAACTTAAATCTTTTTAGCTGTGCTTCTAGTTATACAAATTTTTTTGCCTTTTCTTGCGTTTCTTTTGTGAGTATTCTAGGGAAGCTTAAAAAGGTAAGGTAATCATGCTAAGCTTCTGCGTGAACGTTTTTTTAATATAATGCTTACCACGTGTAAAAGATAACGCAAAAGTAATGTGCGCTACGTTTTATTGGTTACGGTAAGGGCAACGGTAATGCGTTATTTTTATTTTTTAAGTAACGTGGGTGGGAACCACTTTAATCTAATTTGCAAGTAAGGAGTGACGTATTTTGTTACCTTTTTCGGTACCGCTGACAACACTGGTCGTAGAGCTGTGCCGGCATGCGATGACAAAACTGCGCTGATTTCTTATGACGCCTCGGCACCGCTCGTGTGTTTGTGTTCCAGTTACGGCGAGCTCTATACGTCTGTGGGCGTCCTATAGGCAGCTGCCGTGGTTCAGACTGAGCTCCGAATCGCCCAAAGACCGTTATATTTCTTGCTTCAGTAACTAATTTGTCATCTACGACATTAAGAATCAAATTAAGCTGGCAAAATGAATCAGGAAAAGAATGTTTAATCTCCGCTGTTCAGAATGGTACATATTATATGTGTGCGAATAGTGAAACTTCAACTCGTATCGAATTAGAATCGAATAGTGCCTAATGGTGGCTTCCGGTTCCGGGCTTGATTTAGACTCAGCACAGGCATGCGATTGCTATTTCGCCTTATGAAAACATTCCTGGGTTAAACGCATGTCTGCCAGCAGTACTGATATTCGATGTATCGAGTTATTCGAAAAACCAAATATTAAGAATTCGAAAGTTAAATCGAATTATTCGGATAATCATTATTCGATTCGAATGCCAAACTTGAATATTCGCAAACACCTAGTGCACTTCCCAATAACAAGCCGGAATGGCAGTTTCAAGAGGCGACCGAGCGGCATGCTTCGGCGTTGTCTGGAGATGTTGCAAGCGGTCGACCGCGGAAGAACACCGCTTTGTTCCCGGGAATTGCTTAGGCGCGACGGATTAATCTTTCATACTGCGGTAGGTCTTAGAAGTCGGGACGCGCACGAGCAGGGTTGGTGCGAGGCAAACTCCGGATTAGGTGTTTTCCGAGGCGAGAGTTGTAATTTGTCCCCGAGAGCTTTAAGCGGTCGTGGCAGAAGTTAAAGGGATTTTCCGGTCGAAACAGGAAGTACTTAAGTTTATGCGCTCGTTACGTCGAGGGAGCCTTCATATAGACAAACGTCATTTTTATTTTGATATATGATCTCCCCTTATTAATTAAACCTTTCATGAGCGTATGTACGAAACTGCACCCCGAATTTCGCCAGTGTCGATGGCTGACATCCGTAGCTGCTGCGTGACGTCACAAAACCCAAAGGATTGTCGGATGCTCGGGATAACAAGTGTTGGTCGATGGATGTCTTGTATTTTGTTTCGAATTATATAGTCTCCTAGGCTGTACCCTACTGAAATACGTTTCTTTTAATGCAGTTCCCAAGCGTGTGCAAAAAACGTCACGCCTTTTAGCAGGATATTACTCGAAAACAGCCATAAGCTTCGAGCAAACGTATGCCGTTTCGCGCAAACACAACTACGACTGCCACCGATCGAACTAGGAGCGCTTGCAAAGAGAAGGATGCAGATTTTGCCTCTGAAGCGGCATCTGGGTCCACATATCGGCGGATCCACTGGATCGGTGATGAGGCTGCGGGTCGTTCCCTCGGAGGCGATGTCCGCGGGTCGAAGGCAACCGGCGAATCGTTCAAATGCATGGTCGTCACTTGACTTGGACGAGCTTGGTGAATCGTAGCCACGCTCTATTTCCACACGCGGGTCAAACAGAATCGGGCTGCACGCGTGCTAAATACAACTTTTGGCATCGTTTCCAGATGGCCTAGCTGTTGGTTTCGGTTTCGCTGCATAATCAAACCGATTGATCCGATTTGGGCGAGGAGTGGGTGGACATAGTTGAATATCGTTGGCACAGCATCACACCTCAGCTTACGAGCCTTCTGTCCGCTTAGAGCTCAGCTCGTAGCTCTCTTCTGTGAGATGATTGCTGCATAAGCGGGATCTCGATCTTGACGGGAACCCAGTCTCCTACGCACGGCGACGATCCATTTTGCTCGTCACTGCACGTCTCGCGGAAAAGTGTGGAACGTCACGTCTTGGCTCGCATGTGCTGCCCGGTGGTTGTGGCACCCAACCGCGCAACAAAAATCTCACCCATCCACGAAACAAGTCGAGCGCAACAACAAAAACGAAGCACGCTGCGGCGTTCACTCGCAGGCAAACGACGAGACGGAAATGCTCGCTTTGCGTTGTGTGACGTCAGAGCTTCAATGTTGCCAATGAAAGCAGCGTTTACGCTAGGATGCGATTGGAGCAGTATAAATTCAATTACTCATGCAGAGGGGCATATAAAATTCAGATATTGCACGTACGATGCGTCTGGAGGCAATAACAATGATATTCAATTGTTTTCTCGAATACAAAATTTGACCGGACAATCCCTTTAAAGTCAAGCCATATAACGAGCTTCTCTTCCTCTTTTTTGCTAAACATGTTTAGACGAAATTGCGTTCTCAAACTACCTGTGAGATATCAGTTTGTTGTCAACCCCACACGCTAACTCACAGGAACCACGGGAGACAATTGAGGGACGTTATGGCTCGTTCACATTTGCGGATCCGACGGAACACTCGGGCACATTAGGGAGTTTTAAGAATAACGCTACGCAATTTTAGCGCACGCTAGTGCTAAATTTAGCGCTTTCTCCGTCACATGACGCAAAAGCCCAAGCATCTCGCGCTTGCGACGCCACAAGGATACAGTCACAATTTTTATTTCATCCACGAAATGCTGTAACTTTAGAAAGACACGAGTTTTTTGGTCCAGAGTACCATTTTAGATTTGTTTAAACATGAGAATGCGACGCGAGTGGTTGACCGGTCGTGTCCGCTTGCGTTGCCTCAGCAAGGGAGGTCTCGTGTACTAACCTTCGCACATCGTACCTTAGAAATGTTCGCGCGCCGCAAGCATCAAGTTGCCGGTGATCGTTGCCAAACCGAGTACAATGTCGTCCCGTATTGAAAATCGCAGCTCGCGAGGATGCCGCCGACGTCGCACTCACGACGTCGCCAAAGCAGCCGCTGACATAATCCTGGAAGCCGCCATTTTTGCTTAACTCTGCTCGTCTTGGCTTTATCCAACTTCTCATCACGAATCCTCCTTGGAGAAGCGCAAAGACTCTTTGCGTACGCACGCTATTTCCGAGAAATAGCGCACGCTAAAATTGCGCACGCAAAGCGTCAAAACCTGGTTTGCCTTCGGAGCATGCGCAGTGGAGACGACGCTATCCCTTGCGTACGCAAAGCTTTAGCGTGCGCTATTTTAAAACTCCCTATTATGACGTTGGGCGCCATTAAAAGGCTGCGGAATTCTCGGCCGCGGTAAGATCGGTCCGAGACCAATTTCGCCGCCGCTGAAACGTTTACGCCCGTTACGGTCATTAGGCGGCGGTCCCACGGCCCCAACCATAATACCGGTGGCAGCTGTGCTAACGCTCCTGTTTGCGATGCAAATGTCGCGTCTTTGCGCGTGTTACGTATTTCGTTCTTATTGCAAATAGAATCGCCAATTCATCATTACTCTTTTTAGTGCAAAATATGATACGCATGCTTTAAAACTTAACGCACAATAAGAAAACAAAAAGTGCAAGTTTTGATATTTTTAAAGACATACCTCTATGCATTCCAAGTTTCTAGACTTGTAATGCATCCAAGACGCGTTCTTATTTTTTTATTAAAAGATGAAGGACTCGTCTAGTTCCCTGTATACTTGTTTTTCAGAATTAGCGCACTCACATTTTTTTAATATTTATTCAAAAAGAGCCTTTTTTATGCAGTTTTGAAGTCTCGTAACTCAGTGTCACATCATAACGCAGCAACGACAATTAAGGGCATGCTTCTGGTAACTATAGGAACTCCGCATACAAAATATTAGAAGTGCTACGCCACCCGTTTTTTGTAAACACAACTTGATTGTGATAAAATTTTAAAGAATTCCCTTAAAGGGAGCTCCGCAACGATATTTCAATTGCGAATAGTCCCCGACTTTACACAGTTACTGGCACTGGTGGGCTTCAAGAATACCGCATACGATGCCACCGTCCATGAAACCTTTGTTGCTGCATAATATTCAGGACAAAGCGATCATTTCATTCAATCTCTCTTTGCAGAATCTGATGACGTGATGTGGATCTGGTACACTCAGTCGACGATATTTGAATGCGGTTCATAGATCTGGACCCGAGCATTGCGGAAAGTTGGCGGCTCATGATACTCGCTAGCTCGAGAATGCATTCGGGCTGGTAGACTCGTGTTCCAATCGATTACAACGACGACATTATATGCCGAGCCAAACGAATGTTGTGGAAGCTCAGCTCGTGCTCCCGTGCATTTGCTCAACCCCAATGCGCGTGGCATATCGCATTCAACATTGGCGGCATATGAATCCATTCCGGTTCCCAGTGGCCGTCGTTCGGCTGCGAGTTGAGCAGGTGTAATCGCATGCTCGTTTTTGGCGTCAATTTGTCATTCTGGGACTTCTATTGCGTGGTGGTCATAAACGAACGCGATGTTTCATAGGTCATCAACGAGTCAGGATGGTCGATTTCTAAAAGCGGTATTTGCGGGAAGTACAAAAATCGTTGCATCGTTCTCCTTTAACGCGTTCTTGGTTTTCTCAGACAGCGTACTGGCATCTGATCTAATTTTGTTTTAATTGTATGCTAGAGGAACTGAGCTGGTTCACCTAAAGCGTAATTTTTTGCTATTCATATTCAGATTTGTTTAAAATAATTTTAAATCATGGGACTATTTTGAAGCTCGACTCTGTACGCAAGAAACCGGTTTCAAAGAAGAGGACAGCTATTTAAATAACGATTCTTTAATTAGAGCTTCTATCGTTCTAATTAAAACCACTGCCTATGATCGTAATTATTTTAAAGCATACTAATTGTCCTAAATAATAAAAATAACCTATGTTGTAGCAGACGACGCGCACTTGCGCCATCTTTTGAAAGGTGGCTGAAATTCGAGGTTGAGAAGTTCAGGCAAAGTGGCGCTGATTCTGTCCCTGACGCAGGCTCGGCCTGACGCAGAGGATTCTTTTATCAAATATTTCCTCGCGCTACTTCCTCGTTCTTGCAGTGAGTCAGTTAATCTTGCAAGAAAAAAAAGGAAGAAAACGAGAAGCGCGTCACTAGGGTCGCGAGCAAGTTCTCGAAAACACCTAGTGCCCATAAATAAGCTATTCAATGCTGCCCACCATGTCCCTACCGACACCACGAAAGGTGCAAATATTCAACTCCATCTGATGATGACGACGAAGGGGAATTTCTTTCCCTTCACTCCAAGATTTTTAACAAACAATGTTTTTTAAGATTACAGCTTTTCAACCGCGCTGGTTCTGTTTTTGTTAGCCATCGTGGAGATATTTGAGATTTTTAGTTTTCATGTTACTCTACTCATAGACAACTTACAGAAGAGCGGTATGTGCAAACCGCAGTGACTGGTACGGAAACAAACCGCCAGTCATCGTGACTCGAATCTGAGGCTCAGGAAAAGG